>JAFFSR010000067.1:0-221971 GCA_017163975.1 Anastatus disparis
AGGGAAAAAGAAGCGGTGGTGGTGAAGATCTCACAGGGGTCTACATATGCAGACGTTCTTGGGAAGCTTCGCACGGAAGTAAAGCCGCAGGATAGTGGTACGGAAGTATTAAGTGTAAGATCCACAACTAAGGGAAACCTCATAATCCAGGTCTCAAAAGAGTCGGATAAAAAGGCCTTTACTGACAATGTGAAAAATGCAGTAAAGGGTCTAGGAACCGTAAGCATGGCTGAGCGGAAAAGAACTATTGAAATTCGTGATCTTGACCAGATGTCAACAGAGTCCGAAGTACAGGAAGCATTAAGCAGAGTCCTGGGCTCCGAGCCAGGTACTAGGAAGGTATTGATCCTAGGACCAAGCAAATTCGGGTCTAAGATGGCTGTCATTGTTCTCGAAGAGACAGAGGCAAGAAGTCTCTTGAATAAAGGACGAATCCAAATTGGATTTGTGAATTGCAGGGTGGAACGGAGAACAATGGTAACAAGATGTCATAGATGTCTGAACTTTGGACACAGACAGGAACAGTGCCAGGGACCCGACAGATCGGCGAACTGTTTTAAGTGCGGAGAAGCAGGCCACACAAGAGCGGCATGTGTCAATGATGCCTGCTGCTTCTTGTGCCGGCAGCAAGGTTCTGATGGCGAAGCTGTAAAACACGTGGCTGGTAGCGGAGCATGCAAGATATTCAGGAGAGCCCTAGAAGAAGAAAAGAGGAAGAGCTGGGAGACCCTTAGAAATTCCCGAAAGAGAGAAGTCTAGCTGAAGAAGATTGAGAACTGAGAATTAGACTCAATAATGGAGGCGCTGCGGCGTATTGGTGACCCCACCCTGAAGTAATGCCGAGAAGGCCTAAGTGCCGGGGTGGAATAAAGGTCACGAGGTGGATGTTACTGGCCTTTTGCCCGCGTGACGATTGCATCTTCTTGCAATCGTCACGCGGTCAAAGGGACAGGGGGTTAGACGGTCCCCTGGGACTCTGATGCCCTGGATGTGAAATGGAGGGCCATTTCACAGTCAAGGCTGACGTGCACTCAGGAACCCGTCACACCGGTGGCAGGATCCCTCCTGCACGGCGATAACGCATTGCGGAATCGCACGGCGGGCGTGGATCCTGTTGCTGAAGGTCTGGTTTAGGCAGATTTCCCGTTTTTTACCACCATAAAAAAAAAAAAAAAAAAATATTATTATTATTATTATTATTATTATTATTATTATTATTATTATTATTATTATTATTATTATTATTATTATTATTATTATTATTATTATTATTATTATTATTATTATTATTATTATTATTATTATTATTATTATTATTATTATTATTATTATTATTATTATTATTATTATTATTATTATTATTATTATTATTATTATTATTATTATTATTATTATTATTATTATTATTATTATTATTATTATTATTATTATTATTATTATTATTATTATTATTATTATTATTATTATTATTATTATTATTATTATTATTATTATTATTATTATTATTATTATTATTATTATTATTATTATTATTATTATTATTATTATTATTATTATTATTATTATTATTATTATTATTATTATTATTATTATTATTATTATTATTATTATTATTATTATTATTATTATTATTATTATTATTGAGTTGTTGCACTTCCTTATAGAAGGAATTTTTACTGTACTTCGGGTGTATTTGCACCAAGATAGTACAGCTCTGATGGAGCCCGTTCCAGGTTATAGGGCCCGTTCCTCGGATCTACTTTGATGGAAATCTAGTGTTGGTTTAGTGTTCTTCGAATGATGCTACAGGATTCTAGAATTACGATTTTCTGTAATTGAATGTATGTGTTCTTATGAATGTCTAGTGTTGTTAATGCTGACATCAGTGAACATGGAATTTCGCCAGTGGCGCCTATAATGATGGGAACTATTATTACTTTATCTGTTTGCCAGGTTTGTTTCATATCTTCAGCCAGTGGTTTATATTTTTCTATTTTTTCATGAAATTTCTTTGTTATGTTTGATGGATAGGGTATGCTTATGTCAATCAAGTATACTATATTATTTTGGAAATTGTGGTAGGTTATGTCTGGTATATTGTGTTTTACGGTGTGGTCTGTCAATATTTGACGATTCCAGTATAGTTTTCCTATTTTAGTTTCACTAATGCTTTGCGGTTCATATTTGTAGTATGGTTTTATGTCCTGCACTGTCCCTATTCTTTGTGCAAGCAGCTGATGAATAATTTTACCAACGTTATTATGCCTTTGTGTATATTCTTTAGGTGCAAGTATTTTGCATCCACTGAGTAGATGTTCAATACTCTCAGTCTCTCCATCACATAGTCTGCATTTGTCTTCGTTAACTGTTGGGTCTTTTATTATATATTTTCTATAATTTCTTGTTGGCACCACCTGATCTTGTATTGCAAACATGAACCCTTCTGTTTCAGAGAATATATCACCATGTGTTAACCAAGCGTGAGTAGCTTGGAAGTCAATGTGTGTTTGCATGATATTGTTGATGTAACGTCCATGAAGTTCCTTGTTCATCCAGGACCTTTTTTTCTGTTCCAGAGTTGAGGTAATTGAGGTGATTAATTCATCAGAGTTAAATTTAAGAGCAGTCAGGTTGTTGTCATTTTCGATTATGGCTTTATGAAATCGATTAATATGGCTTTTATTCAGAAAATGGTTTCTTAGATTATCAGTCTGCTTATAGTAAATATCTACAAAGTCTGCTACACCGCGACCTCCTTCTGCCCTTGGTAAATGAAATCTTTCAATTGAGCTTTTGGGATGGTGACTACGATATTTCGTAAACATTTTTCGCATGCTTCTATTTAAATCTTGTAGCTCTGTTTGTGTCCATTGAATGATTCCGAATGTGTACGCAATAACTGGGACAGCATACGTATTAATGGCTTTCATTTTTCTGTTTCCTGATAGTTGGCTTTTAAGAATTTTGCATACTCTTGTGTTTAACTTTTTGACAGCTACTTCTTTTGCCTCTCTCCGTGCAGTTCGAGTATTCTGATGGAGTCCCAGATATTTGTAGAGTTCGTCTTGTTTCATACCTTCTATCTTTTTCATTGGCTTTCTCCTGAGTTCATATGTCTCTACATTCTTCCATTTTCCATTTTCTATTGCGTTCATCTTGCATTTATCAATCCCAAATTCCATTCTGATGTCGTTGCTGAAGGTTTCCGTCTTCCTCAGTAGTTTTTTTAGGTTTTGTTGATTGTTTGCAAATAGCTTGATGTCATCCATGTATATGAGGTGACTTATTGCTAATTCTCCTTTACATAGCATATACCCTTCATTTCCTTTATTTAGGATGTTAGAAATTGGATTGAGTGCAATACAGAACCAAAGTGCACTCAGCGAGTCACCTTGAAATATGCCCCTACGTATTCGTATTGGTTCTGTTTCAATGAATGTTTGATCTGGCCCTTTCATTTTAAGACTTGTTTCCCATTCCTTCATAGCTGAGTTTAGAAGGTCAATAATTAAAGGATTTATTTTGTACACGTTTAAAATTTCCAGAAGCCATGAATGGGGAACACTGTCAAATGCTTTTTGATAATCCACGTACCCTATATATAAGTCCTTTCTTTTCTTTCTTGCTTCTTCTGTTATGATGGTATCTATTAGGAGTTGTTCCTTACATCCCTGGCTTCCCTTCCGACATCCTTTTTGTTCTTCACTTAGAATGTTGTGTGTTTCCACATGTTTGTATATCCTGTTTGATATCATAAGGGTTAGCAGTTTGTACGTGGTCGATAAGCATGTTATAGGTCTATATTTCCCTGGATGTGCTTCCAGAAGGCTTAGACTTAGGTAAGAGGTACGTAACGCCTAGTGTTAAAAATTTTGGAATTAGATCTCGTTTGTTCATTAAGTTTGTAAAAGCTCTACTTAAATGAATATGTGCTGCGGTGAATCTTTTTAACCAGAAATTATGTATTTTATCTGGGCCCGGCGCTTTCCAATTAGCAAGAGTTTTTGTGCTCTCTTTGATTTCTGTCTCGGTGATGTTTTCGATAGGCATAATTGGCACGCTGCTCATTCTCTTTTTTTCATCTTTTATCCATTTAGCATTACCATTATGTAACTGTTCTTCCGACCATATATTTTGCCAAAACTCGATTACTTCTTGCTTACAGGGGTATTTATCTTCCTTTTCATTAGATTTCGTATCTTCAAGCATCCTATAGAAAGATCGTTGACTTGTTTCAAACAGTTTATTTTCCTTTTTCCTCTGGTAACTTATTTTATATCTCCTGAGCCTAGACGATTTTACTAAAAGCTTTTGTTTTAGAAAGTCAAGAATTATTATTATTATGAATTATTATTATAAGATTATTATTATTATTATTATTATTATTATTATTATTATTATTATTATTATTATTATTATTATTATTATTATTATTATTATTATTATTATTATTATTATTATTATTATTATTATTATTATTATTATTATTATTATTATTATTATTATTATTATTATTATTATTATTATTATTATTATTATTATTATTATTATTATTATTATTATTATTATTATTATTATTATTATTATTATTATTATTATTATTATTATTATTATTATTATTATTATTATTATTATTATTATTATTATTATTATTATTATTATTATTATTATTATTATTATTATTATTATTATTATTATTATTATTATTATTATTATTATTATTATTATTATTATTATTATTATTATTATTATTATTATTATTATTATTATTATTATTATTATTATTATTATTATTATTATTATTATTATTATTATTATTATTATTATTATTATTATTATTATTATTATTATTATTATTATTATTATTATTATTATTATTATTATTATTATTATTATTATTATTATTATTATTATTATTATTATTATTATTATTATTATTATTATTATTATTATTATTATTATTATTATTATTATTATTATTATTATTATTATTATTATTATTATTATTATTATTATTATTATTATTATTATTATTATTATTATTATTATTATTATTATTATTATTATTATTATTATTATTATTATTATTATTATTATTATTATTATTATTATTATTATTATTATTATTATTATTATTATTATTATTATTATTATTATTATTATTATTATTATTATTATTATTATTATTATTATTATTATTATTATTATTATTATTATTATTATTATTATTATTATTATTATTATTATTATTATTATTATTATTATTATTATTATTATTATTATTATTATTATTATTATTATTATTATTATTATTATTATTATTATTATTATTATTATTATTATTATTATTATTATTATTATTATTATTATTATTATTATTATTATTATTATTATTATTATTATTATTATTATTATTATTATTATTATTATTATTATTATTATTATTATTATTATTATTATTATTATTATTATTATTATTATTATTATTATTATTATTATTATTATTATTATTATTATTATTATTATTATTATTATTTTTATTATTATTATTATTATTATTATTATTATTATTATTATTATAAGAACAAAATAAAAAAATACAAATATTTTACTTAAATTTTAAACAAATTTTTTTAAATTCTATTCATTATCAATTTCGACTTCTTCTTCTTCTCCTGGATCTGTAATCGGAGAACAGTTTAAACAATTGTCACCGGAGCATGTTCCACGTGTCGAGTTACAAAATAATCCTAATTTTCTGCAACTGCTATTAGCACCGCAAGTAGTCTTACAGTTGCAAAAAATCATTCTTAGAAGCTGTTCTGGTGCAGGATGGTTTAGCATTCTTGTAGGCTGTAAAAAACCATCTTTATGGATCCATCCCCAATTTGTCGGAAGAATATTTTTATTTCCTAACCATATTTGCGTTTGCAAATATACTCTTTTAAAATGTTCGCATAAAGCATCAACTGTTGGAACTAATGATGACAATTTTACAGCGCTATTTTTAGTTGTAGCCTCAATAAAGGTCTGGTAACGCATATTTTCTAAATACGTAGATAAATTAACTTTCTCTAATTTATTAATTTGTATATCTTTCGCAGTCCCATATCAAATCGGCAAGCTACATAGTCTCATTTCTTTTCTTCTACCTGAGTTTATACTTATATGATATATATATATATATGTATATATGTGTGTGTCCACTTACAAAATATACATATAGGAACTGAAAAGAATAGAAGCTATATACCGTACAGACTCAAAGAAACTGTAAAATATTTATATGTATGTATCTAAAATACTCGAAAATAAACGAATTTATGCGCTCCGAAAATTTTACCGAAAAAGTACAATTGGTTTTTTTATGATAACTCCGCTAATTTTTAAGCTTTTTAATTGTTCCAAAATGGATTTTGTAGGTAATTGTATCATCTTTAAGTCATGTAAATATCAATTTTTAAAAAGTTTTATTTTTTGAGATTTTTTAGTTTGAAGGGCCAAAAATAGGTGGTACTTGGCTCTGATTACAGAATTCTAACACTGATATCTTAGTTGATTTTTATTGGACAAAAATAAAAAAAAAAGAAAAATATTCATGAAAAAAGCTATATTTTTTAACTTGAGTACTTTTTACGTACATCTGTTAATTATTGAGATATTTCAAAAAAAGGATGAATTTTTGAAAAATAAAAAAATTTTTTTTTTCTATATAAACTTGATTTTTTTAAAAAATAAGCATCCTAAATTGCTAAAACTTCTAGAACACATATTTGGTACCTAAATAAGATAAACCCTAAAAGGATTTCTTTATATTTCAAAACCTGTCTTAATGACAGTGGTTTTAATATTGAAATTTTATTGTCAAACTATATAAAATAATTTTATTTTCCTTGTAACTCCTTTAATTTTCATACTATTGACTTAAAACAAAATTGATTTAAAAGATAATTTCAATACCTTCAAAAAATATTGTATACATTTTTCTCAAAAAGTATGCCATTTTTCTGTTATTTAACGTTGAATATTGTTCTTAAAGTTTCAAGCGTAACAGTATTAATATTCAATAATTTATAATTCCTTATGTATTGTATATAAAATAATGATTAAAAATGGAATCGTTTTGTTTTTCTACAAGCTTTATTTTTGTTTCTTATGAGTTTTTTGATAAAATTAAAACTTTTCAAGTTATTTCATGAAAAACCGTCAGAAAACATGCTTTTTTACACTAAAAATCTATGTTTTCAATCACCTATAGCTCGAAAAGTATTTATTTAACAAAAAAACTCATTGGAAACTTTTTGCTTTAAATTGATTTTTACATCGAATTATATGGTTTCTTTTTTTTTTCTCACCGCCCCCGAGAAGGGGCGGCTCCCGCCCCCTGAGCAAAAGCGCACATCGGCATTATATAACTTTTGTTTTTCGGACTATTCTTTACCTACTGACAAATTTTCATGTTAATCCATCCTAACCGACAAAATTTCCAGCTGAAATGCTTCAATGACTGGACTATATAATAAAATAAAAGTTTTGATTGAAAAATGTCTTTATTATTTAGATCTATTTTTATAACTATAACATTTTATAAAATATTTATTTTTAAAGTTACATCTTTTTAATCACATACATCTTTGATTTTAGTTTTATAAAATTCTATATAACATTTAATAAATAACTTATTTTTATTAAAACATCAAACAATTTTTTAAAATTAAATGTTTTTACAAGTATTTTATATTCAAATTCTTTGTGTATTAGAATCACAATTTTCCTTTTCTTTACTGTTTAGCTTTGGTAAAAAGTGATAAAAGTAAAATTTTTCTAACTTGGTGATGATATTTTCTAAAAATATATCATCTCTTGACACATTGACTAGAGTACTTCCTTCCGGAGACCAAACATATAACTCACATGTAGCAATACCTGTTGCGTACATTAAGATTTGACATTGGGTATAGTATTGATGTGATTTTTTCAAACATGACACACCATCTTCAAATGTCAAATAGGAAACATTGAACTGCTGAGTTATTTCATCGAATACTGATTTTGATCTACATGAATAAGGGCATTTTATTTCTAATATTTTCATAATGTTTACATTTCCTCTGTCTTTTACAACTCCATCAGCACTAACACATAGCCAGGGTTGTATTGGCATGACAAAAACTCTAACATGTATAACTTGATTCTTATAAATCTCTTCATACTCTTTAATGGCATTTTTCTTATTTTTCTTTCCATACTCAATCGCTGGAGACTTGAGATCTTTAGATTCAATGTTACAGAAATCTTCAGCTAGCATACTTAAATCTTTTTAGATTCGGTTTTTATTTTATGAGCTTTAGAGCTAGCATTTATTCTTAATCTTCTAATATTGTACCAAAGCTTGCTTTTACTTTGCTAAACAGTTTCAATACATACAGCAATAATTTTACTTTCTGCCATGAAAATTTTGGAATCATGAAATATTTTATCTTCTGGATTTATATTAATATTTGAAATAAACTTAACAACACATGTAGTTGAAGCACTGATCATTAAAAGTATACAGTTTTTCAATTCTAATAGACGTTTTTCTTCAATAGTTTGCTGTTCTTATTTCCTACGAGCAGAGTTCTCTAACAATTCTTCCTTATTAAATTGATCTCCTTAAAGAACAGTTAATGTCTTTTAAATCATCATATGTTAGAATATATGGCTGAGCGTCAATTCATTTTGTGCTTTTTTAAAAACATATTGGAGAACAAGAGGTTTGGCGTACATATCCTTTCCAAGCTGCTTGTCAGTGGGTTTCCCCTATTCTTGTTCGAAAGAAGTTTTAGACTCACTTCGATGAGTGTTAATATAATGAATTAAACTGTAAATGTGTTTACACTGATGCATACTTCCAGAAACACAATTGCAAGTACCATGAGTTACATGACGAGAACTATTTAACTGAAATAGTTCATTTATAATTATTAGCTGTCATATTATATCCTATTAAAGTCATAGAAAACAAATTATATTAAAAAATTACCTCTAATTTCACTGAATAAGGATGTAAATTCACTGAAGTAGTTCGGACAACACTGCCACAAATAAGTCGACTGCCATTAATACCTATTAATTCTTCTGTTCTTCTCATATGATGAACAGCCAATTTCTTCCCCTTATTTATTTTTTGTAAATCGAAATCGATAGAATGTGTAATCAGTGCAAAACCTGTGCGAATAACTTGATCCATTGAATCAGCTGATCACACCAATAAATATTATTCAATCGAATTCAAAATTGGGTTACAAATTTTACTCAAATTATTTTTTAACACTTTTTAAATACATTTAAATTATACATAGTTACCCACATAGCACGTAAGCTTCCAGGAAGCTTCCGTGTAAGGTTCGAAATCTTACAGAAAGCTTTCATGGGAAGCTTCCAGTAAGCTTAAAATGTCTGGGACAAACTAGCTGTCAGAAATATTCCGAGAAAGATTGTTATAATCTTCTTAAAAATCTTTCAGGAAGCTTTCCCGAAAGACGATAGTAAGCTTCCAAGGAATCTGAATAAAAGATTACAGTAAAATATTTACAAAGCTTTCTAGAGTCCTACATATATGTTCCTTGAAACCTTATAAAAAGCTACCATAGAAGCTTCCAGTAAGCTTAAAATGTCTGGGACAAACTAGCTGTCAGAAATATTCCGAGAAAGATTGTTGTAATCTTCCAGGGAACCTTTTAGCAAGCTTTCTCGTAAGACGTTGGTAAGCTTCCAAGGAATCTAAATGAAAGATTTCGGTATGATATTTATAAAGCTTTCGTGAGTCTTACATATAGATTCCCTTAAATCTTACAGGAAGATTTCATAGAAGCTTTCAGTAAAAATAAAATGTATGGAAAAAATTAATTGTCAGAAATATGTTAAGGAAAGTTGTCGCGTAATATTTTAGGGAACCTTTCAGGAAGCTTTAACGAAAGGATTACAGTAAGCTTTCAAGAAATCTTAATAATAGTTCTAGTAAGATAACTACTAGGCTTCTTGAATCTGATACATTTTTATAGATTTATTTTATCGTTCATATAACTTACAAATTATTTTATACAGTAAATAATTAACATCCCGAGTAACCTTTTTATTACGGCAACCAACTTCTCTCAGTTGGGCCATCTTCGGCTGCCGAAGTCGGGCCACCGAATGGGTGAGGCGTGGTGGCGAGCGTGGTCCTATGATGGCTAGCCGAAAATCGTATAGATTTTGTCATAATATCGATGTGTATCTTACATAACCTCGAAATATTCTTTATTGTATTTTCATGCTATGATAAAACATTTTTTTAATTGAAAATTAAATATGAGTGATTGAATTAATAAAAATGATTTTGTTTGGACTCGACCTGAACTCGTTAAAAATTGATTCCGAAATTCCGCCCGAATACACGGACAAATACAACCTAAAACCAATTGATAAAAATATAATAAAAAACTGATTAATCTCGTGGAAATGAGAACTAATTACCACAGATAATATAATTGATAAATTAACTATAGTTATTCGAGTAACTCAAGTTCTTCATATTTTGTCGAGTAATTTATATTTTCTCGAGTACTCGAGTAATTTATATTTTTCGAATACTCGATTTATTCGATTAATTCATATTTTTTTGAGTACTCAAGTGAATTCAGAAATTCATATTTTTTCGAGTACTCGAGTAATTCGAGTAATTCGAGTAATTCATATTTTTTCGAGTACTCGAGTAATTCGAGTAATTCATATTTTTTCGAGTACTTGGAATGAAAACTCGAATACGCCTTCAAGTGTGAGTACTCAATTGTCGAGTACTCGCGAGTAATTTTTTCTTCAAGTTCGAGTTAGGTACTCGACAAAAATATGAACTCGAATAACTAGTGTTACTCGAATAATTCGAATAACTCAAGTTACTTAAATTTTTTTACTAATGAAAACTATTTTAAAAAGTAGTCAGTTGCTTGAACAATCAATCGAACGGTTACCATTGGAAATCAGCTGTTTTTTTATATAGATAATTGTACATAAATTACGTTCAATTCTATGATTTTATAAGCTAGATTCGGCTGCCCTCTCAGGGCCCCGTTTCGCCGCCACGCCTCACGCCGATGTGGTGCCACTGTGGCGACGATTCGGCAAGAGTTTCGGTGCCACTGAGGGTGATTCGGCACCGACTTCGGGCCCTCTGCACGCCGAAGTGAAAAGGTTACTCGGGATTATTACGCATATAACTCATAAAACGCTTAAAAACGCATAAAACGCAAGAAAAATTTTCGACCTGATCGGGGCTCGAACCCATGACCTACAGATTACGAAGCATTAACGCTACCTATTACGCTACGGCACGCTTGTTACGAACACTGATCATTTCTTATTTATATAGTTTACGTAACATAAACTTTGTCTTTTATATTCTTTTTAGCATTTGTAAAATTAAACAGTGAATTAATAGTAAGTTATTAATAATTATTAAAAATAATTAGAAATCAGTATAATTATTTTTTTGTATTAAAAAATTAATTCTTTTATACAACTGAAAATATTTTGTGAAAATAATATCTAATTAATTTACTTAATTATTAATACTTCAATTATACTACAGAATAAATCTAATTTTTTTACTGCAAAAAACAGTTTTATATAATTTTTCATTGAAAAAATTATTAATAATTTATTGCGCATTTCTACGTTATTTTTCTTGTATAAAAAAAATAATTTTTAGTTAGAAAATTTTGTTTTATAAAACTAATTATCAATCAATCTATTATTTATATAAATGTTTATTAACTATTTAAAACCATATGAAAAGAAGATTAAAAATGTCTACTTTACCGACATTTTCTTTTTCGTTCCGAGAAATGTCCCATAAAATGTTGTTGAAAAGTAACATATACCTTTCTTGGAAGCTAACTGGAAGCTTTCTGTGTTGCCTAACTGATGAACCTTACAGGAAGCTTACAGGTATGTTATATGCAAGATTTAATTAACGTTTCGTGGAATATCCCTTAAACATTTACATGAAGCTTTCACGAAAGCTTCCTGAAAGTGTCCTTAGTTAGCTTACTAGTGAATCTTTCAGGAAGCTTACTGCAATCTTTCTAGTTGGTTTACTTGAAACCTTTGCTAATCCATTTATTAAGACTTTTGCGTAAGGTTACAAGAAGATAGCAAAAAGATTCCACGAAATATTACATGTAAGTATTTAGGAAGCATTTTTCGGACTTAGATTATGCTTACTGTAAGCTTATGTTAATTTTCGAAAAGGTGAATGGAAGCTTCTACTGGAATATTATATAAAAGTTTCATGGGAAGCTTCCTTGTAAGCTTTTTCGCTATGTAGGTGGTCTTTGCATGAATCTTTAATGAAAGGTTCCATTAGTGTTTCATGAAAGATTACGTGAAAGCTTTTATTAACCTTTCTCGGAAGATTCCCGGAAGCTTTCGACGTAACCTTACTAATGGATCTTTCAGTAAGCTTGCAGTTATCTTCTATGAAAGATTTTATTTAAAGTAAGCGAAATATTCAATGAAAGAAGGCATGAATCTTTTTAGAAAGCTTCCTGAAAGCTTCCACGATTACCTAACTGATGAATTTTTCGGGAAGCTTACAGTAATCTTTTTCAATATCTTCCATGTAACCTTTGTGTATTCATCTATGGAAGGTTTTCTGTAAGATCACTATAAGATTCCATAAAGATTTTAGGGAATATTGCACGTTAGCATTCAGTAAACTTCTTTTTAGATTACATTTAGCTTACTGTAAGCATTCATGGAATCTTTCAGTTGAGTTTTTCCGTAACATTTATTGAAAAAGTTTTTATTCACAGTTGTTAAATATCTTTCAGGAATCTTCCATCGATTCTTACATTAATTTTCAATGAAAGGTTCCATTAATGTTCTATGAAAGATTACGTGAAAGCATTTATTAACCTTTCTCGTAAGATGCCCGAAAGCTTTAGACGTAACCTTACTAATGAATCTTTCAATAAGCTTGCAATTACCTTTTATGAAATATTCTATTTAAGGTAAGCGGAATATTCTATTAAAGAAAGCATAAATCTTTTTAGAAAGCTTCCTGTAGGCGTCCACGATTACCTAACTGATAAATCTTTCAGGAAGCTTACAGTAATCTTTTTCAATATCTTTCATGTAACCTTTGCGTATTTATCCATGGAAGCTTTTCTGTAAGGTTACTATAAGATTGCAAAAAGATTTAAGGAAACATTGCACGTAAGCTTTTATTATGAAATATTAATGAAAGATTCAGTAAGCTTTCAGAAAGGTTAATGGAAGCTTCCTCTGGAATATTACGTTAACGTTTCACGGAAAGATTCCTTGAAAGCTTTTGTGCTATGTGGGCGATAAAATCAGTTCTTTATCATCGAATAATATATTCCTTTTTTCAACACGGGATGTGGCTTTCTCTTTTGTTTGTCAAAATTAATAGTTTAAAAAAAAATCAATCCTTTGATTACAAAAAAACAGATAATACGACTTGTTTTTAACAGTTGTAAAAATTCATCAAGTAATCTTCCATCGTTACATGCATTAATTTTCTTAAAGTTTTTTTTATGTTCCGTAAAAGGAAATTCCGAAAATTCTTTCTGTAATCTTGCATCTTTATTTACATTAATTTTTCATTAAATCTTCCATTTATGTTTCGTGAAAGATTACGTGAAAGCTTTTATTAACCTTTTTTGAAAGATTTAGGAAAGCTTCTGGCGAAAGCTTACAAATGAATCTTTCGGGAAGCTTGCAGTTATCTTTGATGAAAGATTGTATTAAACGTTAGCAGAATATTCCATGAAAGATGACACGAATCTTTTCAGTAAGCTTCCTGTAAGCCTTCACGATTACCTAACCGATGAATCTTTTGGGAAGCTCACAGTAATCTTTCTTACTATCTTACAATTAACCTTTCTGAATACATTCATGGAAGATTTGCTGAAAGTTTACTGTAAAATTGTAAAAATATTTCAAGGAATCTTGCACGTAATTATTTAGTAACCTTTTTTCAATATTACATTTAGCTAATTGTAAACTTTCATGAAATCTTCCAGTGGAATCTTCCTGTAAGGCTTTCTAGAAAGCTTACATTTACGGTGGTGAAAATTCTTTCTGTAATCTTCCATCTTTATTTACATTAATCTTTCATTAAATCTTCCATTTATGTTTCGTGAAAGATTACGTGAAAGCTTTTATTAACCTTTTTTGAAAGATTTAGAAAAGCTTCTGGCGAAAGCTTACAAATGAATCTTTCGGGAAGCTTGCAGTTATCTTTCATGAAAGATTGTATTAAACGTTAGCGGAATATTCCATGAAAGATGACACGAATCTTTTCAGTAAGCTTCCTGTAAGCTTTCACGATTACCTAACCGATGAATCTTTCGGGAAGCTTACAGTAATCTTTTTCACTATCTTACATGTAACTTTTCTGAATCCATTCATAGAAGCTTGGCTGAAAGGTTACTGTAAGATTTTAAAAAGATTTTGTGGAATGTTTTACGTAAGCTTTCATTAGCCATTTATTCATGCTTACGTTTAGCTTACTTTTAGATTACATGAAATATTACAATGCAATATTAATGAAAGATTCAGTAAGCTTACAGAAAGGCTAATGGAAGCTTCCGCTGGAATATTACGTGAAAGTTTCATGGGAAGCTTCCTTGGAAGCTTTCGTGCAATGTGGGTAGCATACTTACTTTAAAAATTGCTAAAATATTGTATAATAGATAATTATTCACGAATCCCATATAACAACAATATATTTTATTTAGGACGATGTTCAAACTTTTGCCGTCAGAGGCACTGATTGAGCGATACGCCTGGTGCGAATATCGCGCTGCATTTTTCACTTGACAACAATATTTTAGACTTTCCAAATAAGATTAGCATCAATAATTATTCTACAAATATATGGCTACACTGTCCACAATACATGCATGAAAATTCATGTAAAAGTACTGGAAGCAAAATTTTATCGGAGCACATGAAATACAAATTTCGTAAATACATAATTTTTTCACTGATCATGCTCTAAATTTAATGCATTAGCTTGAATATTATTGAAGAATAAATAAAATTTCATGTAGATCTGGACATGGAATTTTGTGCAATATGCTTAAAATTTTATGTAAAAATATATCTAATTTCAGGTGACTTTATCCAAGCCTAATTTTATGCACTTGCTTAAATATTCATGTAAAATGAATAAAATTTCTTGCAGAACTACATAGAATTTCTAGTGATTCACATATCCACTTTTTAGTGTACCTACATGAAATTTAATGTTAAAATGCTTTAAACTTAAAGTAAAAATGTATAAAATTTTAGATGAGCTCTTCTAAACTTAAATTAATGTACTAGCTTGAATATTCATATGAAATTGCATGAAACTTCCAACAATCCACACCGTTCCCCCCATTTTTAATATATGTACTTAGCATTTTATGCAATATACCTAAAATTTTTTCAGAATAGTACATTATTGATCATGGATGCATATTGATCATTCTCGGCGAGTGCGAACTTTTGGGGCCAAGCGTAGCGAGGCCTTGAAAGTCGCACGAGCTAGGATGATCAATATGCATCCATGGTCTAATATACTATTTTTTTGTTCCGAGGCCGAGACATTTAAAGTTTTTCCGTAGGACGCAAAATGGTCATTTTGCGGCCTAGGGCAAAAAAATATATTAAAGTTTTGTAAATTGGACAGTAGTGATGGGATTGAGATAATTCCTTATTTCATTATTTTTTCTTAAATATTTGTTTTTTTTATCCGTTTTTGTAAATCAGATGATTTTGTTACATTTTTGCATAGTACATTTTATACATTGTAACTATGGAACACCGAATAGATTTTTATTCACATGATACTTGAAATATATTATTTTATAACACGTAATTATATATATATCAATACATATCCGCATACAATACATTCAAATTTACTTATAGTGTCGCATTTATATGGTAATAAGCCGTTACGCATGTGTGCCCACACAAAACAGCCGGCTTATATAGTAACTATGGTCTCTTTCCACCGCTTAGGGATAAAACGCGCATCAACGCGCGTCCTCCTATCGGCATAATCAAGAAGCTCAAACCATTTTTTGCAATTGAACTTTAAATTTCATGCATTTACATTAAAAATTTTCAATTTACATTAAATTTATTAAAAACGAAACTGGATGAAATTTTTTACAACTTACTTTGAAATTTAATGCATTTTATATTAAAAATCTTGATCTGCATTAAATTTTCACTAAGAACAAATTTGCTGAAAATTTTATGAATTGCTTAAATTTAATGTACTTTGCATTGAATTGTTGTGTTTGCTTTTAATGTATTAAAAACGAAACTGTTGGAAATTCCTTGCAATTGAAATTAAACTTTATGCACTTTATATTAAAAATCTAGATCTGCATTAAATTTTGGATGATAAAAAAAAACGTAGAAAAGCTTTTGATGTTCTGCTTGAAATTTAATGTATTTTATATTAAAAATGTCATATTCACATTAAATTTTCTAAGACAAAATTATTGAAAATTAATTGCAATCGAGCCCGTATTATAATGTACATTACATTAAAAATTTCCGATGTTTTGCTTGAAATTTGACGTACTTCACTTTTAAAATTTTATATTCACACTGAATTTGCTAAAAACAAAAATGTTGGAAATTTTTGCGATTGTCCCTGAAAACTAATGTACATTACATTAAAAGTCTGTACCTGCATTAAATTTTAAATGAAAAGTAATTCGCTGAAAATTTATTAATGTTGTGCTTAAAGTTTAAGGTATTTCACATTAAAAATGACATATTTACAGTAAATTTTTTGGATCCGAAACTGCTGGAAATTTTCTGCAATGGAGCATGAAATATAATGCACATTATATTTAAAAAAATATTTATCTACATTAAATTTTGAATAAAAACTAATTTGCTGAAAATTTTCCGATATTTTGCTAAAATTTCGATATACTTTATATTAAAAAGTTGTATATGCATTAAATTTACTGGAAATAAAATACCTGGAAATTTTCCGTAATCAAGCCCAAAATATAATGCACATTACATTAAAAGTCTTGATCTGCATTAAATTTTAAATAAAAAACCATTGTGCTAAAAATTTTCTGATGTTTTGCTCAAAATTAAATGTATTTCACATGAAAAATGCCATTTTCACATTAAATTTACTAAAAACAAAACTACTGAAAATTTTTGGTAATCCAACATGAGATTTAATGACTTTTACATTTAAAAAATGTCCAGCTGCATTAAACTTGTAAAAAAGTATTTTACTTAAATTTTTTACTATTGTGCTTGATTTTTAAAACAGTTAACATAAAAAGAGGCATAAAATATAAAGCATTTTAAAATTATGTTTCATGTACTGATACATTAGAAATTCAATACGTATACATTAATGCTATATTTATGTACGTCGTTGGAAATTCATGTATAGTATACAGCAAAATTTGTAGTAAATAATATAAATAATAATGTTAAAATATATGATTATTAATGCAAAAATATATGAAATGAGCTTCCACTTCCAAATACATTAAAATTCATGCTTTTTTCAACAGTGTAGAGTCATTGACAACATTCGAGATATATTATTGTTTCAGTAAATTGTAAATCGCTATGGCTGTGTTCCACCTGCCATTCGTAAATGCGCTCTGTAAGTTGCGCAGTTATCTGAGCAGACGTTGGTAGAAAACGATGTATCATGATTTTTTTTTTGCTGGTACAATTGCTTGAAAAGCAAACGATAAAATTGGTGCGTCGTATTTTGACAAGATTTTTCTTGGTTGAAATTCATCTTAGTCAGAAATCTTGTGCTTTTCGTTTGCTATTCAAGCAATTGTACTTACAAAAAAAACAGTAATACATCGTTTTCTACCAACGTCTGCTCAGACGACTGTGCAACTTACAGAGCGCATTTACGAACGGCAGGTGGAACACAGCCTATGAAAAAAATATTTTATATTTTTCTCTCACCTGACCGCAGCGCCCCCATGCGGCAAATAGTCCCGACCGCCTCTGAAGAAAACTTTGAAAATCTAAGTCCATCCTAACCTCTATTTTTTAAGTTTTTCAAGGTTTTCTTCAAAACGAATCGATAAAAATAATTTTTCCTTATCAAAAAAATATTGCTTTTCATGATACAAGATGGGGCTATCTCCTTATTTTTTGCTACAATTATTAATTTTTGTAAGAAAATCAATTCTGTGATTAGAGAAGGACAGATATACTTGACCTCCTATTAATAACAAAAATAATGTTTTTAGCAAATATAGAAAAATAGTAAATTATTTTTTTTAATATAAAATATTTGAACCCTTAAGTTGTAATATAAAAATTTTTTAATTAATTTCCATTAGATATTAATTTTTTTCTATGAAGTAATTCAAATAATCTATATTAAAAATCATATTTTTACGATTTTTTATATTTATTAAAAAGGTTTTTATAATTATTAGAAAAAATCGCCATTTATCAAAATAATTTTTTAAAATTAAATTTATATTAAAATGTATTAACTTATTAAAATTATTTTTTAGGTTGAATTAACATTATAATTATAATATATAAATTACTTACAGTAATTATTTCCATTAGAAACATTTTTAATACATTAAATTGTTAAATAATCTTTACTAACAGTCATGTTTGCATCGTGGTTGACAGTTTTACCGTGTTACATGGTAGCTACTGCCAGTCTCACCAATAATAGATGCTGCATATACGTTGCCACAGCCACTTCGGTAGTGGCAGCTAGAGTGCCTAGTAAAGAAAGCTGTTTTTTCAGTGTAAGTCTCTATAGCCTGTACTAAAATTAAAAATTTTGAGTAAAAAATAAAAAAATGGCGGACATTTTAATTTTTTTAGTTTACGTGGTATAAAAGAATTAGTTAAATGACAACGGATATTCATGATTCTAATACTGGTTATAACCGTATATGTGACAAATAGCCCTTCCAAATTTTAGTGCGATCAGTTGAATACTTTTAGCGAAATCAATCAACCAGGTCAAAAAACGTCACAGTACGTAATATTCTATCCTCGAAATAATTAACTTTTTTTACTGTTTATAAAAATTGTTAATAACAAATAGAGCATCTAATAAAAAATAAAGAATATGATTTTTTCATTTTTTGACTTAATAAAGAGTATTTACCCGAAATCTCAGAAGTGTGCTCTAAAGTTTAGAGATTTTAATTTTTATAACTAACAATGTAAAAGTTTCTGAGATTTTTTCATATCTGTTGTATTTTAGAAAAAATGATCTTTTTAATAAATAGCCCATATTTTATAACATAATAATAAAAAAATTATATGCCTAAATAATAAAAACAAAAAAAAAAAACGTGGATGATTATTATATATTTTTAAATAAAAACATTTAAAATAAGAAGTGTGAATGATTTGATATTTTTTTTCGTTTGTAATCCAAATTAATTTTACAAGATATAAGGGGTTTATGTTAGTATTATTTCGATATTTTTACAGGTCAAACTAATGCCAAGTCGTCGTCGAAGAATAATGGATGACGAAATGGTGGCTGCCGTATTAACGGATCCCAAAAAAATTCCTCGTTCTCTTGATTGGCGTGAAAAAGGCTTTGTTACGTATCCTGAAAATCAGCGTGATTGTGGTAGTTGTTATGCTTATAGTATAGCTGGTAGTGTATCGGGACAAATATTCCGTGAAACAGGAATGGTTGTGTCTCTTAGTGAACAACAATTGGTCGATTGCAGTACACAAACAGGAAATATTGGCTGCTCTGGTGGTTCTCTTAGAAATACTTTAAGATATCTTGAAAAATCTAAGGGGTTAATGACAGATGCAACATACCCGTATACAGCTAAGGTATAAAAATTTATGATTTATAAATTTATGCAGAATAGATGATACTTTCTAAAAAGAGATATAAACTAATTTTCAAAAGTAGGTAAGCTAAATTAATATACTGGAAGAATAGAAGATCGCAATCAGTGGCAGATCTACTGGCGATCGCCCCCCCCCCCCCAAAGATTCGAAATTGAATGAAATTTTATTGAAATAACAATATAATCAAATTAAATTTAATAATAATATTAATTATTTTGAAATATTAATTAATAAATAAAATATATGTTTATACTTAATAGTACTATTAATACTTAATAGTATATTATTGACCAAGGATGCATATTGATCATTCTCGGCGAGTCATTTAAAGTTTTTCCGTAGGACGCAAAAAGGTCATTTTACGGCCTAGGGCAAAAAAAGATTTTTTAGATAAGTTTCATTTGAACATCCGTTGACCATCAATTATACTTATGATTAAGATCAATTTTCTACCAGGGAAGATGATACAATATATGGGTCAATCTAAACATTTTTAATTTGAAACTGAAGAATTTTTTTTACTCACTTTTGAAAATTTTTAACCATTTCAGAACGGAATTCTTATTTTATCATGAAAAGTTCTGATAACCATTTAGCGATGGTAAGTGTTCATTGAATAAGCAATTTTTGCGATGAAAAAATTTTTTTTTACCTTTTTCTTTTTAAGTTTTCTCAGTTTCTATCGAAAATATAATAACTTTGGCCCTCAGTTTGATATCGGAAACAGTCCACTTCAATCTATTACACATATTGTTTTTTACAAAATTTGAAGTCACTTTTGCACAATTTAGAAAAAAAATGTCAATGTACATTGTAATGTACATTGGTTCTGAAAGGGTTAAATATTTTCTTTACTTTTTATATGTTAAGATCAAACCCATCTTTATTTTAGGATAAATATTGTAGTATTTTTCAAATAGCAAGCGATAAGCGAAGTAAAGATATAGTACATTACGCAACTAGTGCGCGGAACAGGTGATTCACGCACGAGTCGAGTTTTTCGCCCGAGCGAAGCGAGGGCGAAAAAAAAGACGAGTGGGTTGATCACCTGTACCGCGCACGTGTTGCATATACTATTTTTTAACACATCGTGAGCGAAACACGATTATTTTAGCGATTACTTACCGCGTGGAGCGAGACGAGTCAATTTGTCACCCGAGCGTAGCGAGGGTGACAATTAGACGAGTAAATAATAAAAAATAAATGATAAATCATAAATATTTACAACTGCAACATTAGTATAATAAATATTTTTATGTATGCGAATAAAAACTTTTATTTACATTTACTTATTAGAGAAGATTTCTGATTTATAATAAATTCAAAAGAGCAAATTAAAACGCTCATTATTTAGAAGATTTTTTAAAATTAATTGTTGACTAGCTAAAGTTATTAGTTATTCATTAGAACAGTTTCTGGAATTAACTGTCAAAAAAGTTGAATTTTTTTTCAAGAAAATTCTAAAAAAACAATTAAACATTCATACTTGAAAAATTTAATTTTTTTTCAATTCTATGATATATGTTATATAGTAAAAGTGACATATATGTTATATATATGTTACTCTTATATCTGATATACGTTATATTTTAAAAGTGACTAAATGTTTTACATCAATTCTACCTGTGAAAAACATTATGAGTAAATATTTACTATCTAAATCAACTTTATAATTGATAAAAGTAAAATCTTTTTGAAAAATATCATTTAACCACTCTTTTACATATGAAACAATTCCCCCTTTTTATTTTTGGTAATAAAAATTTTGTTTCGAATTTCCTGTCAAAATAACCTTATATGACATAAATATCAAGGCTAAGTCCGCAAAACAATTGTGAATCTTGTTGTCAAAAAAAAGCAACATGGCGTACATGTTTCGCACATTATGAAAAAATATTATGTTTCGCACACGCAAAACAAGCATGAGAAACCGTGTTTCGCGCACGGAGTGTTAAAAAATTCTTATTATTTTTAGAAATATCAATAAAATTTATGATTAGAATTAATTTATTGTTCTACTAAATTCTAATGAATAGTATATTTTTCATCTACACTGAAAAACTTTTTGCTTGCTAGTTGCCCTTCTCCCTGACTACGCTAGCGCCACGCGTTCGGCGCAAACGGTGTGCCGAAAACGACAAAGAAAGTACTGAAAATGAACTGTGCCTGCTTCGATCATTTGTGTGTAAACGTTGTTTTGACGAATCGGCGCTTTACATATGCTTGATCAGCGTAAGGGAAACTCAAATCTGAGTAACTGCTACTCCGATTGCGCGTATACCTCAAAACGTAACGAATCAGAGTTGCACATAACCTTAAAAGTTACAGGCTGCGCCAATAGTCTTCCAGTGTAGGAAGAAAAAGTAAAGAATATCTTATGACATTACAATTTACATACGGTTTATGGCACTCTTTTTTTGCTTCCGTGGTGAAAATGCTATTATTTTTAACACCAGGCCGAAAATACTACTTTGTTTTTTCGAAGCTAGAAAAAAAGTGGTACTTTCGAGCCAGGTATTAGAAAAATATATTGTTTTAGTATACCATTCATAGTATTAAATAAAAAAAGTAAATAATTAACAAAAAATAAATAAAAAACGCAGAAACCTAGAAATTAATACAGATGAAGAATATCTCATTTACGCAGTAGATGCGCATAATGCCAAAAGTGAAGTTATATTTTCCGTGGGCTACTCGCTGTATACCAAAAATTTCGCTGCTTAAAGGGTATCGAATTCGCTGTCCTTGTCTAATTGAGCATTCTGTTATTTACATAAGTAATTAATCATTGAATCTGCCAATTAAGAGTTGAGCACAACAGATCGTATCATCATAAAAATTTATAGACGAGAAAAAAAAATTTTTGCATTGTTTTAAAGTGAAATAAAAAAGGCTAAAGTGAAAAGTTATTTTTAAAAATATTTTCGCGTACCTTACTTTTTTAAAAACAATGCAATAGAATATTTTTTTAGCACTTCTTACGTAAAACTTCTTTTTGCGTTAGCATGCATAAAAATGCGTGTTTAAAAACAAGTAGTTGCACATTGTACAAGAAAATTTTGTTCAGTATTCAAGGGAAAATAGCTATTTTCGATAAGAGTGCCAGAAAGTGGTTTCAATCTGGCGCTGATGTTTCTTCCCGGGGTTAAAATCACTTTGAAGTGCATAAAGCTTGTTTTTAAACACGCATTTTTATATTTTAGTGATGTTTGTGAACTTTTCACCCTCCCTTGGCTTGAACGCAAATGTTCGTTCGAGGTTTCGATCACTTTTTTGCATTCATATCGATTATAACTTCTTTGCGTATAAATACTCATAATAATAATATTTTTGGCTCGGGTGTCCGTAAACGAGCCTCAACGTATTAGAGCACGCTAAACGTGTGAATGCATTGATTCTGTCGGAAGACCGCATATCGAATATGATCACTTGCTCATTGACTATAATCATTCGCGCCTCGATTATAATAATTTCACCTCCACTGTAATCATCGAGAAAAGGTCAAGGAGATCCAAGCCCCAAACATTCAAACAACGGAAAAAGTACCACAGAAAGAAAAAGGACCACAGAAAGAAAAAGGAGGGATAATGCTAAAATTTCCCCTCTGCGCAGATACGCAAGCGCCATACACATTAATGACTACAGCAACGATAGAGAAAAAGAAAGAAGAACAAAGCTCTTACTCTCACCAACTAATGATAGCAGCAGCAGTAACAACAGAAATTATTCGCTCTCAGTACTTGCTGTTCTATACATGAAAATTTTATTCTATACTTTTCAATGATGTTCATGTTATTAAGTAAAAATAAAAATTACACAAGTGACAGTTAAAGTGATGATGATTAGGATGATAAAATAAATTAACTTATGTATAATTTTTCTCACTTATAATTTTAGTTAGTAATCAATAATTTTCCAAGTTTATGAAAGTTTGTATACGATTTAAGCCCGGATACGGACACCAAAGCCGAAAAATTGTTTATGCACCATGGCCAAGGGTCACTTGATATGTCTCGGATTATTTGTAGTAAGAGGAGGACCGAATAGTCTCGGCCGCTGACGCGGCCTCGACTTTTCTATTTCCTCTCACTAAAAATATTCTTCAACATAGTCAAGCGACTCCCGCCCAAGGTGCTTAACCCTTTAACATCACAAAGACACTTTCTGTAGGTACCTTTTTCCACTGCGTTATTAACTATAAAATTGTCTATAAAAAATATTGTGAGGTGTCAATTTTACTATTTTCAAGGTCACTCTTTTCGATGGTGTCATTTAAATTACGGTGAAATATCTTTATTTATTATATTTTTGCAAAATAAAGTTAAAAAATGCAATTTTTTCAAGCACATTTTTTTTATTGTACATTTTGGAAGCTATGTCGTACTATTATCCAATTATAAAATGCAATAATCGTGTCCTCAATAGTTAAACTTTCGAAATATACACTTGGTTTTTTTTCTGTGAAGGTTTTTGGTTGCAAAACTTCTGCAAAATTACTAACAAATATTTTTAATTTTCGGAATGTATATTACCATTATTCATAACTTTATCCTTATAGAAAGGAATGCCATTCAAGAGAAGTTTATCTTTTCCTCTAGAACTTTTCATAAGTTGAAGAGATGTATTAGGTGTGAATTCATCAGTAATATTCGAAGCAACATCAATCTTTAAATCATTTGTAAATAGAGTTTTTTTCTCTTGATTAGGATCAAATTTTCGATGAATATTTGTATCTAATCGATTCGGAAGTTTGGATTTAATCATCTCTCTTAATTTCTCAGTTTCGAGAAAGTCTGCCATGTTGATAGCTTGAGCTTATCATCCATACTGTTCGTGAAATACAAACTCAGCTGTATTTATAGTAAAATAACGGGTCATGCAAAACAATTTTAACAAGATGATTTACAAGATAATAAGATAATTTTAAAATACTAAGATGAAAAAAAAAATCTAGAAAATTGTAAGAAAGTCGATGAAAGTCGATGAAAGTCGATGAAAAGTCGATGAAAGTCAATAAAAGTCGATGAAAAGTCGATAAAAGTCGATGATATTCGATGAAAGTCGATGAAAAGTCGATGAAAGTCGATAAAAGTCGATGATATTCGATGAAAGTCGATGAAAAGTCGATGAAAGTCGATGAAAAGTCGATGAAAGTCGATGAAATTCGATGAAAGTCGATGAAAGTCGATGAAAAAGTTTACTAAAGATTACCCAATGGATATTAACATAGTAAACATATACATAAGATACATACAGAAAATGTTGTTTGAGGAGATTAATTCTGAGAATTTAACTATTTTTATATGATTTTTAAGCAACAAATAGAACGACCAAGTAACTTAATGAATATAATTTATTACATAATAAATATTTCTGATAATTAAAACTATCATTATTTCAAATTCATCAATTTTTTTGTACATAATTCAAATAAAATTTTTTAAAATTCTTCGAACAAATAATCTTACAATTTATATATTATATTTGATCTTGCTTCACTGTTCACACAATTGTCAACTAATTTATTAATTTATGTCATCATAAATATCTAAAGAATATATTTAATATTATTGAATGGTGATATTAAAAAAGCTTTAATTTTGTAAAACTAAGTCCTTTGTTTTACGTTAGCTGCAATTCTCAACCTATGTATAGAGATATCATTTATTATAGCTGAGTATAATTAGGCAGAGTTTGCTAGAGGCAAAACTTAACTATAGAGTGTTACAAATTGTGCTTCTCGGACTCCTAACAGAAACTTCGCAGTACGACTTAAGCTTTTTATGAATTACTCACTTTTCTCTCTATCTTCTTTTTACTATAGTCTCGATGAAAGTCGATGAAAGTCGATGAAAGTCGATGAAAAGTCGATGAGAGTCGATGAAAGTCGATGCAAGTCGATGAAAGTCGATGAGAGTCGATGAAAGTCGATGAAAGTTGATGAAAAGTCGATGAGAGTCGATGAAAGTTGACGAAAAGTCGATGAGAGTTGATAAACATTCGATCAAATTCGATAAAGATTCGATCAAAATTCGATCAAAATTCGATTAAGTTTAATAAACATTCCATCAAATTCAATAAAAATTCTATCAAATTTGACAAAGATTCGATCAAAATTCGATCAAATTTGATAATGATTCGATCAAAATTCGATCAATTTCGAGAAACATTCAATCAAATTCAATAAAAAATTCGATTAAATTCGATGATGTTTCGATCAAATTCAATATCTAACTACCTTCACATAACTCTTTGATGATGGATAGATTTCTGACATGTTGTTCAACTTTGTCGACTAAAGTTATCAATTAAATTTATAGATGTTTTAATAGATTTGTATGATATCTCGAAGACTTATTTAAATGTTGGATAAATTTAGTCTTGATAATGTATAATATTTAGATTGTAGTAAGGGGGTCACAAGTGCCGATTCTCGGTTGTATCTCACAGGTAGAGTGCGTTAGTTAGGAATCCCATCGCTTCCTAAAACAAAAAATCTTTTTTTGTTTGAGATTCTTAAGATATAAATACTCTTAACTTAATGTTTCTTCTACAGGTTACGCATTGTTTAACATTACTGGAATATTGATAGCAACAATGTCCACACGGTAAAAAGCTATCTCTATTCCTTTATCATAGCAAACTTTACATTTACTATGTAAAAAATCATCTGCAGGAATATCAGTGGGTATATTTTGGAAATAGCGACAGCGACTGTTCCATTTTTCGGGAAAGTCCCGGAGTCAGATGAAGTACTTTGAAGTATAGTTCCCATTCTCATCTACTTAATTAAATACCCTATAGCTTATTATACTTTATATCTTTAGATGGCATTTGCGATTTATATTTTTCATAGTACTCTTTCCATGTTGTTTTCTCATCCTTCACCTTTTTTTATTAGGTGGAAGAAGAGGAGTGTACTCTGAACAATTTTGAGTGTATGACTTGGAGTCTGTACCACGATTAAATGAATGTGAATCACGATGTGTTTGCTTTTTATCGGAAGTGATGGGAGCTCCAACCTCCAGCCCCATCTGTGAGGTACAACCAAGAATCGCCACTTGTGAACCCCTTACTCCGAAAAGTGAGAAGTACACCCGTGACTCGTATACCTCTCCGTTAAATTCCAAGCGCTTAAGCTAAGAAGAACTCGAGACCTTTCCCTTTATCATCATCTAAATACTTCACAAGCAACTTAAAATTTTTAATGGCCTCTTGCAACTCGAAGTAAAACTCCTTATTTTCCTGTAAGGCTCTGCATGCGCGAGATGGAATAAAAATCCGCCATTCGTGATCTAAAGTTGCCATCAATCTAAACTTATCGTTACATTCAATTGGTCTAAACTCACTCACATAATAAGTTTGATCTTTCTTCAAGGGGAATATATTTCCAATGGCTCGACGGACGTGTCCACGAGCTGCCTCATTGAATTTATCAAGATCCATATTTCTTTGATAAAGAATTCTAAGTTTACTTAGCAGAGTCTGATGCATGAATGACTCGAGCTGGTTCGGGAGTTCTCTTAAGTAGCTGCTAAGCCGTAACTACTGCGCAGATCTCCCCCTTCATAGGATGAAATAAAACAAAACAAAAAAAATTAAAGAGAATTGTTCATAGAGAGGAAATCGAGACTATAAAAGAGGTATTATCACTGTTAGTGCAAAACAGTCAATCGATAACCATCGATGGAACAACGTCAAAGAGTAGTAGAAGAGCTTCACAAGCCAGCACGTCGTAATTATCCACGTCGAAAATTCGATGTGCGAGGTTTGGATGAGTCATGACAAGCAGATCTAGTAAAAATGCAACCTTATTCTAAAGAGAATAAAGGTTTTAAATATATGCTTATTATAATAGATGTATTTTCAAAGTATACGTGGGCAGTTCCTGTTAAACAAAATCTATTTTTCGTAAAGGTCGAGTACCAAAGAATTTACAAACGGATAAAGGCAAAGAGTTCTATAATACGAATTTTCAAAGTCTTATGGAAAGATACAAAATTATTCTATACTCTATGTACAGCAATCTCAAAGCATCAATTTGTGAACGTTTCAATCGTACACTGAAAAATAAGATGTGGGTAGAGTTTAGTTTACGTAGAAACTATAAATGGCTTGATATCTTACCCAAGCTAATAGCAGCTTACAATGATAGAAAACATCGAACTATCAGTATGAAACCTAACGAAGTTACAGCTACTAACAAAGCAGAAGTTCTCAAACGTTTTAATAAAAAAATCATTTTAATTAAAAAGCCAAAATTCAAAGTTGGTGATAAAGTTAGAGTTAGTAACGCGAAGCAATTATTTGAGAAGGGATATACACCCAACTGGTCCATGGAGATATTCACCATAATTAAAGTGGCAGCGACAAAACCAGTGACTTATCATCTCAAAGATTATCGTGATCGACCTATCACTGGTGGTTTCTATGAGCAGGAACTCCAGAAAGCGATGTATCCTGATGTATACCTTGTAGAAAAAGTCTTAAAAAACGTGATAATCAAGTTTATGTAAAATGGCTTGGTTTTGATGCTTCTCACAATAGCTGGATTAATAAGTTTGATAATTAAAAATAAATAAAGAGAAACTGGTAAGGCCCCCACCTTCGCCTATACCTGTAAGGAACAACCAATGAAATCATCATTTGTTAGCCTTATATAATGAACGAATTCACTATATAAGACTAACCCATGACTCGTTTTTCCCTCCATGAACTTTCTCTTTATTTTTTTTTTATTTATTTTTTTTATTTTTTTTTTATTTACAATTAACAAAATTCAAACTTATTATCTCCATGGTACAATATAAATAAGGCGTATTTGTTAGCCTTAGCTGCTAATTCTTCAAACAGGCTTTCATTCTTCTCCAGCACCTTGGATACTCGATTCGGTAAGAAAACTTGGAATTCTTCTTTAATAGTGATCACTACTCTCGAACCGAATTTGGTGCCAACTTGTCTTAGACTGGTGACCATGTAGGTTTGACCCTTCTCTAGCTCTGACAAGTTCTTCTTTAAAAGGAAAGTGTTGGAGCAAATCCTATTGAGCATTGCAAAGTCCATTCTGAAAAAGAGAAAAGTATTTCATTGTATTATAATAAATATACAAGACTTTATTATAATACTTACATAATATGTTGCTCTTAGAACTCTTGGTCTTTTGTTGGGAGGCTCTCCGTACTCTGGCTCATCGAGCGACTGAATGAGCTCTAGTCGCTGCCGCTGCTCCTTATGAAGGGCTTCTCCCCTCTCTTCAACCATATGTTCTCCCCTCTCTACTTCTACCACGTCTTCTCCCCACTCCTCCATCATCTCAAGAGCTTCCTGTTCGTTGAGTTCTAAGTAATGGCCCCAAGGTAGCGTATCAGTCGTGTTGGGAAGCAGACGACGCACACTGTGGTAAAATGAAATTTTTTGTTCGTAAACCTAATATCTCAAGATTGGGTGTACCGATTTGGATAAAAATTGGTATGCGTATACTTTAGATTATGTAGAATAAGGGAAAAATATAAGTGAGATCTTACAATCATTTTCACAGTCGGTAAAACAGTGCCAAAATTGAGTATTTTAAATTTTTTGCTATGAAACCAATCGCAGTATTGCAGCGAGTGAAATTTTTTTTGTAAAAACACTGTTGCTTATGCATTTGAGTCCGACAAACTTAAATCAAACGATATGCAGGGTTTTCAAAGTGTTTATTTTCATGAAAAATCGATTAAAGTCAAAAAAACGTGGTTTTTCGTGATAATATAGCAAGTACTTAATACCGATATGTATTTCTTTGAAAATTATGTGAGAATATTGTCGTAAATTATACAAATATTGTTAAATATATTATATTTACTGTATCCTCCTTGTAAAAATCCAAAAACCACCCAAAAATTACGATTTTCGTACTTTTACGTACAGTAAAACACTTACCAAACTTCACTTACCTTGAGTTTATTAAGTCAACCTTTATCAAACTGTAAGTATTCAAATCTACTAAATTTCACTGTCCATGAGCTCAATGAAGCAAACCATTAACCGAAGGGAAAGCCCTAAACCCACTAAACCATGCGCATCATGAGCTTAGTTGATGAAATATTCAATCAAATATCAGCCCTTTAAACCCACTGAATCTTATTTAGTTTAACATTGATAAAGTCAACGTTGATTCAAACCACAAGCGTCCAACCTAATTCTACTTTCCAAAAGCTTAATCGAGCAAACCATCAACGAAATTGCAAGCCCTAAATCCACAAACCCCTGCGCATCATGAGCTTAGTTGATGAAAAATTTAATTGAATCTCAGGCCTTTAACCTTTAGAGGGCCGGAGTTTTTAAAAATTTGAAAATCGAATTTTTCTATAGGAATGTAGTCTAAGGTCTCTGAGTTAGAGCCAAACTAAGTTGCAATGTTGGTGAGGCGTATTCCGGCCCTCTTAAGGTTAAACCCATCGAACCTTATTTACTTTACCTTTGATAGGATCAACGTTTCATCGAACCGCAAGCCTACAATTCTATTGAGTGAATCTATAACTACATAATAAGTCTCAAGTTTGCTGCGTCACCATTTTTTTTTAAAAACTATTCGATAGAATTACATGAAATTTGGACTAGATAATCCTGAGGAGTAACACTATACCCTGAAAGAGCGTTTTTGTTCAAATTTGACTTTAATATTGCAAAACCTCTGTTTCTAAGAAAGCCGGTAACGTAAGTGTTTTTATCTCCCTGACACATCACCTTAAGGCAATGATTGTGTACTTCAAAGATGACTTTTGGTGATACCTTATATTGAATTCAATGTGTCAAAATACGTTGGTGATATGTCTGATTCTGACTCTGAAACTGACCACTTTTTAGTGTGCCTGTGTTAATAATTAAACAAACATGATTCGTAATTAACAATTCTTATTTTTATATTTATTAATATTGTACATATCTAGATATTATCGTCGCTGTCATATTCAGACCAGCCATCACTATCATTTTCATTGCTTTCGGAATCAGTACGTCTATTATCGTCTTGTCCTTCGTTCTCAGTACTTTCTCTGTATTGAAAAGATAATAATGATAAGACGTATTCTTGTAAAAAACATATACGTTGTTGAATAAATATTCATATTTTAGATAGCCGTAATATCAACTCCTTGCAGATGATTATCTCACTTCTATTTTCCATATTTTGCTGTATAATCTCAGAGGTTTATTTATTTGGAACGAAGGACCATGGAAGATTCTTATGGGTTTCTGGGTCCCGGTGAAATTTGATAATAGTATGACCAAATAGTAGCTTATTTTTTTCTGAACATAAGTCTCCATGGGCTCAAGTCCCGAAAATGCACAGATTTTAAATAAATAATGATTAAAGTCGTTGATTTCTGGAAAGGTTAGAGTGACCGAAGGCGTAACTTCAATTGTTCGATATGCTCATTATATAGTTGTTATTTGAATAATTTATTAAAATAATTTTATGTTTAATAAACTAAGAATTATATGAAATATAATTTTTTTAAATTATTTTTAAAAAACTTGGAACATAGAATTATTACACTATTATTATATACAATAAAATAATTATTTTTCAAATATTTTATAATAAGAAAAATTATCATTCGATGTGTTTATGGTTCATGGCTTTATAATTTTTTGGTTTATAGGTTTATGGTTTATAAGTTTATGGTTCATAGTTAATGGGTTTATGGTTTATGGGTATATGGTTTATGGGTTCATGGGTTTATGGCTTTACGATTTATGGGTTTATAAGTTTACGGTTTATGGGTTCATAGTTTATGGGTTTATGGCTTTACAATTTATGGGTTTATTATTTATGGTTTTATTGTTTATAGGTTCATCCGTTTGTAGGTCATAGTTTATAGGTTTATGGTATATGGGTTTATGGTTCATAGTTTATAGGTTTATGGTATATGGGTTTATGGTTGATAGTTTATGGGTTTGTGGGTTCATGGTTTATGGTTTTTAGAATTATGGGTTTAAGGTTTATGGGTTTATGGGTTTATGGTTTATGGGTTTATGGTTCATAGTTTATGGGTTTATGGTATATGGGTTTATGGTTCATAGTTTATGGGTTTATGGGTTCGTGGTTTATGGTTTGAAGGTTTATAGGTTTATGGGTTTATGGGTTTATGGTTTATGGGTTTATGGATTATGGGTGTATGGGTAATGGGTTTATGGTTTATGGGATTATTGTTTATAGGTTTATCGGTTTGTAGGTCATAGTTTATAGGTTTATGGTATATGGGTTTATGGTTCATAGTTTATAGGTTTATGGTAAATGGGTTTATGGTTCATAGTTTATAGGTTTATGGTTTATGGGTTTATGGTTGATAGTTTATGGGTTTCTGGGTTCATGGTTTATGGTTTTTAGAATTATGGGTTTAAGGTTTATGGGTTTATGGTTTATGGGTTTATGGGTTTATGGTTTATGGGTTTATGGTTCATAGTTTATGGGTTTATGGTATATGGGTTTATGGTTCATAGTTTATGGGTTTATGGGTTCGTGGTTTATGGTTTTAAGGTTTATAGGTTTATGGGTTTATGGGTTTATGGTTTATGGGTTTATGGATTATGGGTGTATGGGTAATGGGTTTATGGTTTATGGGATTATGGTTTATTGGTTTATGGTTTATGGGCTTATGGGTTTATGGTTTATGGGTTTATGGTTTATGGGTTTATGGTTTATGGGTTTATGGTTTATGGGTTTAGGGCTTATGGGTTTATGGTTCATAGTTTATGGGATTATGGTATATGGGTTTATGGTTCATAGTTTATGGGTTTATGGGTTTATGGTTCATGGGTTTATGGTTTATGGGTTTATGGTTTACGGGTTTATGGTTCATGGGTTTATGGTATATGGGTTTATGGTTCATAGTTTATGGGTTCGTGGTTTATGGTTTTAAGGTTTATAGGCTTATGGGTTTATGGGTTTATGTTTCATAGTTTATGGGTTTATGGGTTTATGGTTCATGGGTTTATGGTTTATGGGTTTATGGGTTTATGGCTTTACGATTTATGGGTTAATAAGTTTACGGTTTATGGGTTTATAGTTTATGGGTTTATGGCTTTACAATTTATGGGTTTATCATTCATGGTTCTATTGTTTATGGGTTTATCCGTTTATAGGTCATAGTTTATAGGTTTATGGTATATGGATTTATCGTTCATAGTTAATAGGTTTATGGTATATGAGTTTATGGTTCATAGTTTATGGGTTTGTGGGTTCATGGTTCATGGTTTTTAGGATTATGGGTTTATGGTTTATGGGTTTATGGTTTATGGGTTTATGGGTTTATGGGTTTATGGTTTATGGGTTTATGGGTTTATGGTTTATGGGTTTATGATTCATAGTTTATGGGTTTATGGTATATGGGTTTATGGTTCATAGTTAATGGGTTTATGGGTTCGTGGTTTATGGTTTTAAGGTTTATAGGTTTATGGGTTTATGGGTTTATGGTTTATGGGTTTATGGTTTATGGGTTTATGGCTTATGGGTTTAGGGTTTATGGGTTTATGGTTCATAGTTAATAGGTTTATGGTATATGGGTTTATGGTTCATAGTTTATGGGTTTGTGGGTTCATGGTTTATGGTTTTTAGAATAATGAGTTTATGGGTTTATGGGTTCATTGTTTATGGGTTTATGGTTTATGGGTTTATGGGTTTATGGGTTTATGGTTCATGGGTCTATGGTTTATAGGTTTATGGTTTATGGGTTTATGGTTTATGGGTTTATGGTTTATGGGTTTATGGTATATGGGTTTATGGTTCATAGTTTATGGGTTCGTGGTTTATGGTTTTAAGGTTTATAGGTTTATGGGTTAATGGGTTTATGGTTTATGGTTTATGGGTTTATAGTTCATGGTTTATGGGTATATAGTTTATGGGTTTATGGGCTTATGGCTTTACGATTTATGGGTTTATAAGTTTACGGTTTATGGGTTCATAGTTTATGGGTTTATGGCTTTACAATTTATGGGTTTATTATTCATGGTTTTATAGTTTATGGGTTTATCCGTTGATAGGTCATAGTTTATAGGTTTATGGTATATGGGTTTATGGTTCATAGTTAATGGGTTTATGGTATATGGGTTTATGGTTTATAGTTTATGGGTTTGTGGGTTCATGGTTTATGGTTTTTAGAATTATGGGTTTATGGTTTATGGGTTTATGGGTTTATGGTTCATAGTTTATGGGTTTATAGTATATGGGTTCATGGTTCATAGTTTATGGGTTTATGGGTTCGTGGTTTATGGTTTTAAGGTTTATAGGTTTATGGGTTTATGGGTTTATGGTTTATGGGTTCATGGTTTATGGGTTTATGGTTTATGGGTTCATGGTTTATGGGTTTATGGGTTTATGGTTTATGGGTTAATAGTTTATGGGTTTATGGTTTATGGGTTCATGGTTTATGGGTTTATGGGTTTATGGTTTATGGGTTTATGGTTAATGGGTTTATGGTTTATGGGTTTATGGTTTATGGGTTTATAGTTCATGGGTTTATGGTTAATGGGTTTATGGTTTATGGGTTTATGGTTTATGGGTTTATGGTTTATGGGTTCATGGTCTATGGGTTTATGGTTTATGGGTTAATGGTTTATGGGTCTATGGTTTATGGGTTTATGGTTGATGGGTTCAGGGTTCATGGGTTTATGGTTTATATGTTTATGGTTTATGGGTTTATGGTTAATGGGTTTATGGTTTATGGGTTTATGGTTTATGGGTTTATGGTTTATGGGTTCATGGTTTATGGGGTTATGGGTTTATGGTTTATGGGTTTATGGTTTATGGGTTTATTGTTTATGGGTTTATGGTTCATGGGTTTATAGGTTTATGGTTTATGGGTTTATGGTTTATGGGTTTATGGTTTATCGGTTAATGTTTTATGGGTTTATGGTATATGGGTTTATGGTCCATAGTTTATGGGTTTATGGGTTCGTGGTTTATGGTTTATAGATTATGGGTTTATGGTTTATGGGTTCATGGGTTTATAGCTTCACGATTTATGGGTTTATAAGTTTACGGTTTATGGGTTTATGAATTTATGGTTTATAAGTTTATGGGTTTCTGGTTTATGGTTTATAGGTTTACAGTTTATGGGTTTATGGTTTATGTGTTTATGGGTTTATGCTTTACGGGTCTATGGGTTTATAGTTTATGGATTTATGGTTTATCGGTTTACGGTTCATAAGTTTATGGTTTATGGGTTTATGGTTTATCGGATTACGGGTTTATGGGTTTGTGGTTTATGGGTTTATGGTTCTTGGATTTGGGTTAACGAGTTTATGGTTTATGAGTTTATGAATTATGGGTGTATGATTTATGGGTTTATGGGTTAATGGTTTATGGTTCTTGGATTTGGGTTTATGGTTTATAGGTTTATGGGTTTATGGTTCTTGGATTCGGGTTTATGGTTTAGGAGTTTGTAGATTATGGGTTTATGCTACATAGATTATGGGTTTATGGTTTATGGGTTCATGGGTTTATGGCTTTACGATTTATGGGTTTATAAGTTTACGGTTTATGGGTTCATAGTTTATGGGTTTATAGCTTTACAATTTATGGGTTCATTATTTATGGTTTTATTGTTTATGGGTTTATTCGTTTATAGGTCATAGTTCATAGGTTTATAGTATATGGGTTTATGGTTCATAGTTTATAGGTTTATAATATATGGGTTTATGGTTTATAGTTTATGAATTTATGTGTTTATGGTTTATGGTTTTTAGAATTATGGGTTTAAGGTTTATGAGTTTATGGTTTATGGGTTTATGGGTTTATGGTTTATGGGTTTATGGTTCATAGTTTATGGGTTTATGGTATATGGGTTTATGGTTCATAGTTTATGGGTTTATGGGTTCGTGGTTTATGGTTTTAAGGTTTATAGGTTTATGGGTTTATGGGTTTATGGTTTATGGGTTTATGGTTTATGGGTTTATAGTATATGGGTTTATGGTTCATAGTTTATTGATTCGTGGTTTATGGTTTTAAGGTTTATAGGTTTATGGGTTTATGGGTTTATGGTTTATGGTTTATGGGTTTATAGTTCATGGTTTATGGGTATATAGTTTATGGGTTTATGGCTTTACGATTTGTGGATTTATAAGTTTACGGTTTTTAAGTTTATAGTTTATGGGTTTATGGTTTAACAATTTATGCGTTTATTATTTATGGTTTTATTGTTTATGGGTTAATCCGTTTATAGGTCATAGTTTATAGGTTTATGGTATATGGGTTTATGGTTCATAGTTTATAGGTTTATGGTATATGGGTTTATGGTTCATAGTTTATGGGTTTGTGGGTTCATGGTTTATGGTTCATGGGTTTATGGTTTATGGGTTTATAGGTTTATGGTTTATGGGTTTAGGGTTCATAGTTTATGGGTTTATGGTATATGGGTTTATGGTTCATAGTTTATGGGTTTATGGGTTCGTTGTTTATGGTTTTAAGGTTTATAGGTTTATGGGTTTGTGGGTTTATGGCTTTACGATTTATGGGTTTATAAGTTTACGGTTTTTGGGTTTATAGTTTTTGGGTTTATGGCTTAACAATTTATGGGTTTATTATTCATGGTTTTATTGTTTATGGGTTAATCCGTTTATAGGTCATAGTTTATAGGTTTATGGTATATGGGTTAATGGTTCATAGTTTATAGGTTTATGGTATATGGGTTTATGGTTCATAGTTTATGGGTTTGTGGGTTCATGGTTTATGGTTTTTAGAATTATGGGTTTATGGTTTATGGGATTATGGTTTATGGGTTTATGGTCTATGGGTTTATGGTTTATGGGTTTATGGTTTATGGGTTTATGGTTTATGGGTTTATGGTTCATGGGTTTATGGTTTATGGGTTTAGGGTTTATGGGTTTATGGTTCATAGTTTATGGGTTTATGGTATATGGGTTTATGGTTCATAGTTTATGGGTTCATGGGTTTATGGTTCATGGGTTTATGGTTTATGGGTTTATGGTTTATGGGTTTATGGTTTATGGGTTTAAAATTTATGGGTTTATGGTATATGGGTTTATGGTTCATAGTTTATGGGTTCTTGGTTTATGGTTTTAAGGTTTATAGGTTCATGGGTTTATGGGTTTATGGTTCATAGTTTATGGGTTTATGGGTTTATGGTTCATGGGTTTATGGTTTATGGGTTTGTGGGTTTATTGCTTTACGATTTATGGGTTTATAAGTTTACGGTTTATGGGTTTATAGTTTATGGGTTCATGGCTTTACAATTTATGGGTTTATCATTCATGGTTTTATTGTTTATGGGTTTATCCGTTTATAGGTTATAGTTTATAGGTTTATGGTATATGGGTTTATGGTTCATAGTTTATAGGTTTATGGTATATGGGTTTATGGTTTATGGTTTTTAGGATTATGGGTTTATGGTTCATAGTTTATGGGTTTGTGGGTTCATGGTTTATGGTTTTTAGGATTATGGGTTTATGGTTTATGGGCTAATGGTTTATGGGTTTATGGATTTATGGTTTATGGGTTTATGGTTCATAGTTTATGGGTTTATAATTCATAGTTTATGGGTTTATGGGTTCGTGGTTTATGGTTTTATGGTTTATAGGTTTATTGGTTTATGGGTTTATGGGTTTATGGTTTATGGGTTTATGGTTTATGGGTTTATGGTATATGGGTTTATGGTTCATAGTTTATGGGTTCGTGGTTTATGGTTTTAAGGTTTATAGGTTTATGGGTTAATGGGTTTATGGTTTATGGTTTATGGGTTTATAGTTCATGGTTTATGGGTTTATAGTTCATGGTTTATGGGTATATGGTTTATGGGTTAATGGGCTTATGGCTTTACGATTTATGGGTTTATAAGTTTACGGTTTATGGGTTTATGGTATATGGGTTTATGGTTCATAGTTTATGGGTTCGTGGTTTATGGTTTTAAGGTTTATAGGTTTATGGGCTGATGGGTTTATGGTTTATGGTTTATGGGTTTATAGTTCATGGTTTATGGGTATATAGTTTATGGGTTTATGGGCTAATGGCTTTACGATTTATGGGTTTATAAGTTTACGGTTTATGGGTTTATAGTTTATGGGTTTATGGCTTTACAATTTATAGGTTTATCATTCATGGTTTTATTGTTTATGGGTTTATCCGTTTATAGGTCATAGTTTATAGGTTTATGGTATATGGGTTTATGGTTCATAGTTTATAGGTTTATGGTATATGGGTTTATGGTTCATAGTTTATGGGTTTGTGGGTTCATGGTTTATGGTTCATGGGTTTATGGTATATGGGTTTATGGGTTCCCGGTTTATGGGTTTATGGTTCATAGTTTATGGGTTTATGGTATATGGGTTTATGGTTCATAGTTTATGGGTTTATGGGTTCGTTGTTTATGGTTTTAAGGTTTATAGGTTTATGGGTTTGTGGGTTTATGGCTTTACGATTTATGGGTTTATAAGTTTACGGTTTTTGGGTTTATAGTTTTTGGGTTTATGGCTTTACAATTTATGGGTTTATTATTCATGGTTTTATTGTTTATGGGTTAATCCGTTTATAGGTCATAGTTTATAGGTTTATGGTATATGGGTTTATGGTTCATAGTTTATAGGTTTATGGTATATGGGTTTATGGTTCATAGTTTATGGGTTTGTGGGTTCATGGTTTTTAGAATTATGGGTTTATGGTTTATGGGATTATGGTTTATGGGTTTATGGTTTATGGGTTTATGGTTTATGGGTTTATGGTTTATGGGTTTATGGTTTATGGGTTTATGGTTTATGGGTTTAGGGTTTATGGGTTTATGGTTCATAGTTTATGGGTTTATAATATATGGGTTTATAGTTCATAGTTTATGGGTTTATGGGTTTATGGTTCATGGGTTTATGGTTTATGGGTTTATGGTTTATGGGTTTATGGTTTATGGGTTTATGGTTTATGGGTTCATGGTTTATGGGTTTATGGGTTTATGGTTTATGGGTTTATGGTTTATGGGTTTATGGTTAAGGGGTTTATGGTTTATGGGTTAATGGGTTTATGGTTTATGGGTTTATGGTTTATGGGTTTATAGTTAATGGGTTCATGGTTTATGGGTTTATGGCTTATGGGTTTATGGTTTATGGGTTCATGGTTTATGGGTTTATGGGTTTATGGTTTATGGGTTTATGGTTTATGGGTCTATGGTTTATGGGTTTATGGTTTATGGGTTTATAGGTTCATGGTTTATGGGTTCATGGTTAATGGGTTTAGGTTTATGGGTTTATGGTTTATGGGTTTATGGTTTGCGGGTTTATGGTTTATGGGTTTATGGTTTTGTGGTTTATGGTTTATGGGTTTATGGTTTATGGGTTCATGGTTTGTGGGTTTATGGGTTTATGGTTTATGGGTTTATGGTTTGGGTTTATGGGTTTATGGTTTATGGGTTTATGGTTCATGGGTTTATAGGTTTATGGTTTATGGGTTTATGGTTTATGGGTTTATGGTTTATGGGTTTATGGTTTATCGGTTAATGGTTTATGGGTTTATGGTATATGGGTTTATGGTTCATATTTTCTGGGTTTATGAGTTCGTGGTTTATGGTTTATAGATTATGGGTTTATGTTTTATGGGTTTATGGTCTATGGGTTCATGGTTTATGGGTTTATGGGTTTATGGTTTATGGGTTTATGGTTTATGGGTCTATGGTTTATGGGTTTATGGTTTATGGGTTTATAGGTTCATGGTTTATGGGTTCATGGTTAATGGGTTTAGGGTTTATGGGTTTATGGTTTATGGGTTTATGGTTTATGGGTTTATGGTTTATGGGTTTATGGTTTATGGGTTTATGGTTTATGGGTTCATGGTTTATGGGTTTATGGTTTATGGGTCTATGGTTTATGGGTTTATGGGTTCATGGTTTATGGGTTTATGGTTCATGGGTTTATAGGTTTATGGTTTATGGGTTTATGGTTTATGGGTTTATGGTTTATGGGTTTATGGTTTATCGGTTAATGGTTTATGGGTTTATGGTATATGGGTTTATGGTTCATAGTTTATGGGTTCATGAGTTCGTGGTTTATGGTTTATAGATTATGGGTTCATGGTTTATGGGTTCATGGGTTTCTAAGTTTACGGTTTATGGGTTTATGAATTTATGGTTCATAAGTTTATGGGTTTCTGGTTTATGGTTTATAGGTTTACAGTTTATGGGTTTATGGTACATGTGTTTATGGGATTATGCTTTACGGGTCTATGGGTTTATAGTTTATGGATTTATGGTTTATCGGTTTACGGTTCATGGGTTTATGGTTTATGGGTTTATGGTTTATCGGTTTACGGGTTTATATGTTTGTGGTTTATGGGTTTATGGTTCTTGGATTTGGGTTAACGGGTTTATGGTTTATGGGTTTATGGATTATGAGTGTATGGTTCATGGGTTTATGGGTTAATGGTTTATGGTTCTTGGATTTGGGTATATGGTTTATAGGTTTATGGGTTTATGGTTCTTGGATTCGGGTTTATGGTTTAGGAGTTTATAGATTATGGGTTTATGGTTTATAGATTATGGGTTTATGGTTTATGGGTTCATGGGTTTATGGCTTTACGATTTATGGGTTTATAAGTTTACGGTTTATGGGTTCATAGTTTATGGGTTTATGGCTTTACAATTTATGGGTTCATTATTTATGGTTTCATTGTTTATGGGTTTATCCGTTAATAGGTCATAGTTTATAGGTTTATAGTATATGGGTTTATGGTTCATAGTTTATAGGTTTATGGTATATGGGTTTATGGTTCATAGTTTATGGGTTTGTGGGTTCATGGTTTATGGTTCATGGGTTTATGGTATATGGGTTTATGGGTTCACGGTTTATGGGTTTATGGTTCATAGTTTATGGGTTTATGGTATATGGGTTTATGGTTCATAGTTTATGGGTTTATGGGTTCGTTGTTTATGGTTTTAAGGTTTATAGGTTTATGGGTTTGTGTGTTTATGGCTTTACGATTTATGGGTTTATAAGTTTACGGTTTTTGGGTTTATAGTTTTTGGGTTTATGGCTTTACAATTTATGGGTTTATTATTCATGGTTTTATTGTTTATGGGTTAATCCGTTTATAGGTCATAGTTTATAGGTTTATGGTATATGGGTTTATGGTTCATAGTTTATAGGTTTATGGTATATGGGTTTATGGTTCATAGTTTATGGGTTTGTGGGTTCATGGTTTATGGTTTTTAGAATTATGGGTTTATGGTTTATGGGATTATGGTTTATGGGTTTATGGTTTATGGGTTTATGGTTTATGGGTTTATGGTTTATGGGTTTATGGTTTATGGGTTTATGGTTTATGGGTTTAGGGTTTATGGGTTTATGGTTCATAGTTTATGGGTTTATGGTATATGGGTTTATAGTTCATAGTTTATGGGTTTATGGGTTTATGGTTCATGGGTTTATGGTTTATGGGTTTATGGTTTATGGGTTTATGGTTTATGGGTTTATGGTTTATGGGTTCATGGTTTATGGGTTTATGGGTTTATGGTTTATGGGTTTATGGTTTATGGGTTTATGGTTAAGGGGTTTATGGTTTATGGGTTAATGGGTTTATGGTTTATGGGTTTATGGTTTATGGGTTTATAGTTAATGGGTTCATGGTTTATGGGTTTATGGTTTATGGGTTTATGGTTTATGGGTTCATGGTTTATGGGTTTATGGGTTTATGGTTTATGGGTTTATGGTTTATGGGTCTATGGTTTATGGGTTTATGGTTTATGGGTTTATAGGTTCATGGTTTATGGGTTCATGGTTAATGGGTTTAGGGTTTATGGGTTTATGGTTTATGGGTTTATGGTTTATGGGTTTATGGTTTATGGGTTTATGGTTTATGGGTTTATGGTTTATGGGTTTATGGTTTATGGGTTCATGGTTTATGGGTTTATGGGTTTATGGTTTATGGGTTTATGGTTTATGGGTCTATGGTTTATGGGTTTATGGTTCATGGGTTTATAGGTTTATGGTTTATGGGTTTATGGTTTATGGGTTTATGGTTTATGGGTTTATGGTTTATCGGTTAATGGTTTATGGGTTTATGGTATATGGGTTTATGGTTCATAGTTTATGGGTTTATGAGTTCGTGGTTTATGGTTTATAGATTATGGGTTTATGGTTTATGGGTTTATGGTTTATGGGTTTATGGTTTATGGGTTTATGGTTTATGGGTTTATGGTTTATGGGTTCATGGTTTATGGGTTTATGGGTTTATGGTTTATGGGTTTATGGTTTATGGGTCTATGGTTTTGGGGTTTATGGTTCATGGGTTTATAGGTTTATGGTTTATGGGTTTATGGTTTATGGGTTTATGGTTTATGGGTTTATGGTTTATCGGTTAATGGTTTATGGGTTTATGGTATATGGGTTTATGGTTCATAGTTTATGGGTTTATGGTATATGGGTTTATGGTTCATAGTTTATGGGTTTATGGGTTCGTTGTTTATGGTTTTAAGGTTTATAGGTTTATGGGTTTATGGGTTTATGGCTTTACGATTTATGGGTTTATAAGTTTACGGTTTTTGAGTTTATAGTTTTTGGGTTTATAGCTTTACAATTTATGGGTTTATTATTTATGGTTTCATTTTTTATGGGTTAATCCGTTTATAGGTCATAGTTTATAGGTTTATGGTATATAGGTTTATGGTTCATAGTTTATAGGTTTATGGTATATGGGTTTATGGTTCATAGTTTATGGGTTTGTGGGTTCATGGTTTATGGTTTTTAGAATTATGGGTTTATGGTTCATGGGTTTATGGTTAATGGGTTTATGGGTTCATGGTTTATGGGTTTATGGTTCATAGTTTATGGGTTTATGGTATATGGGTTTATAGTTCATAGTTTATGGGTTTATGGGTTCGTGGTTTATGGTTTTAAGGTTTATAGGTTTATGCGTTTATGGGTTTATGGTTTATGGGTTTATGGTTCATCGGTTTATGGTTTATGGGTTTATGGTTTATGGGTTTATGGTTTATGGGTTTATGGTTTATGGGTTTATGGTTAATGGGTTTATGGTTCATTGGTTTATGGTTTATGGGTTTATGGTTTATGGGTTTATTGTTAATGGGTTTATAGTTTATGGGTTTATGGTTTATGGGTTTATGGTTTATGGGTTCATGGTTTATGGGTTTATGGTTTATGGGTTTATGGTTTATGGGTTTATGGTTTATGGGTTCATGTGTTTATGGGTTTATGGTTTATGGGTTTATGGTTTATGGGTTTATGGTTTATGGGTTTATGGTTTATGGGTTTATGGTTTATGGGTTTATGGTTAATGGGTTTATGGTTCATGGGTTTATGGTTTATGGGTTTATGGTTTATGGGTTTATGGGTTTATGGTTTATGGGTTTAGGGTTCATGGGTTTATAGGTTTATGGTTTATGGGTTTATGGTTTATGGGTTGTATGGTTTATGGGTTTATGGTTTATCGGTTAATGGTTTATGGGTTTATGGTATATGGGTTTATGGTTCATAGTTTATGGGTTTATGAGTTCGTGGTTTATGGTTTATAGATTATGGGTTCATGGTTTATGGGTTCATGGGTTTCTAAGTTTACGGTTTATGGGTTTATGAATTTATGGTTCATAAGTTTATGGGTTTCTGGTTTATGGTTTATAGGTTTACAGTTTATGGGTTTATGGTACATGTGTTTATGGGATTATGCTTTACGGGTCTATGGGTTTATAGTTTATGGATTTATGGTTTATCGGTTTACGGTTCATGGGTTTATGGTTTATGGGTTTATGGTTTATCGGTTTACGGGTTTATATGTTTGTGGTTTATGGGTTTATGGTTCTTGGATTTGGGTTAACGGGTTTATGGTTTATGGGTTTATGGATTATGAGTGTATGGTTCATGGGTTTATGGGTTAATGGTTTATGGTTCTTGGATTTGGGTATATGGTTTATAGGTTTATGGGTTTATGGTTCTTGGATTCGGGTTTATGGTTTAGGAGTTTATAGATTATGGGTTTATGGTTTATAGATTATGGGTTTATGGTTTATGGGTTCATGGGTTTATGGCTTAACGATTTATGGGTTTATAAGTTTACGGTTTATGGGTTCATAGTTTATGGGTTTATGGCTTTACAATTTATGGGTTCATTATTTATGGTTTCATTGTTTATGGGTTTATCCGTTTATAGGTCATAGTTTATAGGTTTATAGTATATGGGTTTATGGTTCATATTTTATAGGTTTATAATATATGGGTTTATGGTTCATAGTTTATGGGTTTATAGATTCATGGTTCATGGTTTTTAGAATTATGGGTTTAAGGTTTATGGGTTTATGGTTTATGGGTTTATGGGTTCATGGTTTATGTGTTTATGGTTCATAGTTTATGGGTTTATGGTTCATAGTTTATGGGTTTATGGGTTCGTGGTTTATGGTTTTAAGGTTTATAGGTTTATGGGTTTATGGGTTCATGGTTTATGGGTTTATGGTTTATGGGTTTATGGTTTATGGGTTTATGGTATATGGGTTTATGGTTCATAGTTTATGGGTTCGCGGTTTATGGTTTTAAGGTTTATAGGTTTATGGGTTCATGGGTTTATGGTTTATGGGTTTATAGTTCATGGTTTATGGGTATATGGTTCATGGGTTTATGGCTTAACAATTTATGGGTTTATTATTCATGGTTTTTCTGTTTATGGGTTAATCCGTTTATAGGTCATAGTTTATAAGTTTATGGTACATGGGTTTATGGTTCATAGTTTATAGGTTTATAGTATATGGGTTTATGGTTCATAGTTTATGGGTTTGTGGGTTCATGGTTTATGGTTTTTAGAATTATGGGTTTATGGTTCATGGGTTCATGGTTTATGGGTTTATGGGCTTATGGTTTATGGGTTTATGGTTTATAGTTTATGGGTTTATGGTATATGGGTTTATGGTTCATAGTTTATGGGTTTATGGGTTCGTTGTTTATGGTTTCAAGGTTTATAGGTTTATGGGTTTATGGGTTTATGGCTTTACGATTTATGGGTTTATAAGTTTACGGTTTTTGGGTTTATAGTTTTTGGGTTTATAGCTTTACAATTTATGGGTTTATTATTCATGGTTTCATTTTTTATGGGTTAATCCGTTTATAGGTCATAGTTTATAGGTTTATGGTATATAGGTTTATGGTTCATAGTTTATAGGTTTATGGTATATGGGTTTATGGTTCATAGTTTATGGGTTTGTGGGTTCATGGTTTATGGTTTTTAGAATTATGGGTTTATGGTTCATGGGTTTATGGTTAATGGGTTTATGGGTTCATGGTTTATGGGTTTATGGTTCATAGTTTATGGGATTATGGTATATGGGTTTATAGTTCATAGTTTATGGGTTTATGGGTTTGTGGTTTATGGTTTTAAGGTTTATAGGTTTATGCGTTTATGGGTTTATGGTTTATGGGTTTATGGTTCATCGGTTTATGGTTTATGGGTTTATGGTTTATGGGTTTATGGTTTATGGGTTTATGGTTTATGGGTTTATGGTTAATGGGTTTATGGTTCATGGGTTTATGGTTTATGGGTTTATGGTTTATGGGTTTATTGTTAATGGGTTTATAGTTTATGGGTTTATGGTTTATGGGTTTATGGTTTATGGGTTCATGGTTTATGGGTTTATGGTTTATGGGTTTATGGTTTATGGGTTTATGGTTTATGGGTTTATGTGTTTATGGGTTTATGGTTTATGGGTTTATGGTTTATGGGTTTATGGTTTATGGGTTTATGGTTTATGGGTTTATGGTTTATGGGTTTATGGTTAATGGGTTTATGGTTCATGGGTTTATGGTTAATGGGTTTATGGTTTATGGGTTTATGGTTTATGGGTTTATGGTTCATGGGTTTAGGGTTTATGGGTTTATGGATTATGGGTTTATGGTTTATGGGTTTATGGTTCAAGGGTTTATGGTTTATGGGTTTATGGTTTATGGGTTTATGGGTTCATGGTTTATGGGTTTATAGTTTATGGGTTTATGGTTTATGGGTTTATGGTTTATGGGTTTATAGGTTTATGATTTATGGGTTTATGGTTTATGGGTTTATGGTTTATGGGTATATGGTTTATAGGTTTATGGTTTATGGGTTTATGGTTTATGGGTTCATGGTTTATGGGTTTATGGTTTATGGGTTTATGGTTTATGGGTTCATGGTTTATGGGTTTACGGTTTATGGGTTTATGGTTTATGGGTTTATGGGTTTATGGTTTATGAGTTTATGGGTTTATGGTTTATAGGTTTATGGTTTATGGGTTTACAGTTTATGGGTTTATGGTTCATGTGTTTATGGGTTTATGCTTTACGGGTCTATGGGTTTATAGTTTATGGATTTATGGTTTATCGGTTTACGGTTTATGGGTTTATGGTTTATGAGTTTATGGTTTATCGGTTTAGGGGTTTATGGTTTTGTGGTTTATGGGTTTATGGTTCTTGGATTTGGGTTAACGGGTTTATGGTTTATGGGTTTATGGTTTATGGGTGTATGGTTCATGGGTTTATGGGTTAATGGTTTATGGTTCTTGGATTTGGGTTTATGGTTCTTGGATTCGGGTTTATGGTTTATGAGTTTATAGATTATGGGTTTATGGTTTTCAGATTATGGGTTTATGGTTTATGGGTTCATGGTTTATGGTTTTATGGTTCATGTTTAATGGGTTTATGGTTTATGGGTATATGGTTTATGGGGATATGGTTTATGTGTTTATAGTTTTTGGTTTATGGGTATATGGTTTATGGGTATATGGTTTTTCAACCCATAGACCCTCAAAGCATAAACCCTTAAACCATGAACCCATAAACCGTAAACCCATAAACCATAAACCTATAAACCATAAACCCATAAACCATAAACCATAAACCCATAAATCATAAACCCATAAACCTAAAAACTATAAACCATGAACCCATAAACTTATATACCATGAACCCATAAACCCATAAACTATGAACCATAAACTATGAACCATAAACCCATATACCATAAAACTATAAACTAATAAATCGAAAACTCATAAATGGATAAACCTATTAACTCTGAACCCATAAACAATAAAACCATAAATAATAAACACATAAATTGTAAAGCCATAAACCTATAAACTATGAACCCATAGACCGTAAACTTATTATCCCATAAATTGTATAGCCATAAACCCATAAACCCATAAACCGTATACCCATAAACCATATCCCGATAAACCATATACCCATAAACCATAAACCCATTAACTATGAACCATAAACCCATAAACCATAAACCCATAAACCAAAAAATTATGAACCCATGAACCATAAACACATCAAATGATAATTTTTCTTATTATAAAAAATTTGAAAAATAATTATTTTATTGTATATAATAATAGTGTAATAATTCTATGTTCCAAGTTTTTTAAAAATTATTTTAAAAAATTATATTTTATATAATTCTTAGTTTATTAAACATAAAATTATTTTAATAAATTATTCAAATAACAACTATATAATGGGCATATCGAACAATTGAAGTTACGCCTTCGGTCACTTCAACCTTTCCAGAAATCAACGACTTTAATCATTATTTACTCAAAATCTGTGTATTTTCGGGACTTGAGCCCATGGAGACTTATGTTCAGAAAAAAATAAGCTACTATTTGGTTATACTATTATCAAATTTCACCGGGACCCAGAAACTCATAAGAATCTTTCGGGGTCCTTTGTTCCAAATAAATAAAACTCCGAGATTATACAGCAAAATATGGAAAATAGAAGTGAGGTCATCATCTACAAGGAGTTGATATTACGGCTATCTAAAATATGAATATTTATTCAACAACGTATATGTTTTTTACAAGAATACGTCTTATCATTATTATCTTTTCATTACAGAGAAAGTACTGAGAACGATGGACAAGACGATAATAGACGTACTGATTCCGAAGGCAATGAAAATGATAATGATAGCTGGTCTGAAAATGACAGCGACGATAATATCTAGATATGTACAATATTAATAATTATAAAAATAAGAATTGTTAATTACGAATCGTGTTTGTTTAAATATTAACACAGGCACACTAAAAAGTGGTCAGTTTCAGAGTCAGAATCAGACATATTATTACCAACATATTTTGACACATTGAATTCAATATAAGGTATCACCAAAAGTCATCTTTGAAGTACACAATCATTGCCTTAAGGTGATGTGTCAGGGAGATAAAAACACTTACCTTACCGGCTTTTTTAGAAACAGAGGTTTTGCAATATTAAAGTCAAATTTGAACAAAAACGCTCTTTCAGGGTATAGTGTTACTGCCCAGGATTATCCAGTCTAAATTTCATGTAATTTTATTGAATAGTTTTTAAAAAAAATGGTGACGCAGCAAACTTGAGACTTATTATGTAGTTATAGATTCACTCAATAGAATTGTAGGCTTGCGGTTCGATGAAACGTTGATTCTATCAAAGGTAAAGTAAATAAGGTTCGATGGGTTTAACCTTTAGAGGGCCCGAATACGCCTCACCAACATCGCAACTTAGTTTGGCTCTAACTCAGAGACCTTAGACTACATTCCTATAGAAAAATTTGATTTTCAAATTTTTAAAAACTCCGGCCCTCTAAAGGTTAAAGGCTTGAGATTCAATTAAATTTTTCATCATTTAAGCTCATGATGCGCAGGGTTTTGTGGGTTTAGGGCTTGCAATTTCGTTGATGGTTTGCTCGATTAAGCTTTTGGAAAGTAGAATCAGGTTGGACGCTTGTGGTTTGAATCAACGTTGACTTTATCAATGTTAAACTAAATAAGATTCAGTGGGTTTAAAGGGCTGATATTTGATTGAATATTTCATCAACTAAGCTCATGATGCGCATGGTTTAGTGGGTTTAGGGCTTTCCCTTCGGTTAATGGTTTGCTTTATTGAGCTCATGGACAGTGGAATTTAGTAGATTTGAATATTTACAGTTTGATAAAGGTTGACTTAATAAACTCAAGGTAAGTGAAGTTTGGTAAGTGTTTTACTGTACGTAAAAGTACGAAAATCGTAATTTTTGGGTGGTTTTCGGATTTTTACAAGGAGGATACAGTAAATATAATATATTTAACAATATTTGTATAATTTACGACAATATTCTCACATGATTTTCAAAGAAATACATATCGGTATTAAGTACTTGCTATATTATCACGAAAAACCACGTTTTTTTTGACTTTAATTGATTTTTCATGAAAATAAATACTTTGAAAACCCTGCATATCGTTTGATTCAAGTTTGTCGGACTCAAATGCATAAGCAACAGTGTTTTTACAAAAAAAATTTCACTCGCTGCAATACTGCGATTGGTTTTATAGCAAAAAATGTAAAATACTCAATTTTGGCACTGTTTTACCGACTGTGAAAATGATTGTAAGATCTTACTTATATTTTTCCCTTATTCTACATAATCTAAAGTATACGCATACCAATTTTTATCCAAATCGGTACACCCAATCTTGAGATATTAGGTTTACGAACAAAAAATTTCATTTTACCTCAGTGTGCGACGCTTATCGTCGTGAGGACTTAACGCGACCTTGCTCTCCGTAACTGTCTGCACGCGATGCTCCTTGGATCTGATGTTATTTTGATGACATCGCATCGTAGATCCACCGAACAGACAGTTACGGTAGTCCTCGAAGCCTATGCGAGTCTTCACTACAGACGTCTTGACTCCCTTGGCTTTCTTAATAGGCTTCTCATTTTGAACGCGGATGGCATACATCTTACTTCGAAGACCGATAAATTCGGTCATGATGTTACCTCCGCATTCATCCTTTATGAGTCCTACGACCTTCTTGTTCGCCAGAGGGAGTCCAAACTGGTTATTTGCAGGATAATCAGAAGTATCGAACTTCTCGATATCCTTCTTTATCCTATTGTAGATGTTCTCATCTTTGATCTCATAGATGAGACTGTCTGTATCGGTATAGAGCAACTTGCATCTGCTGCCAATCTCCTTCTTCATGTAGCCGTAGTGGAAGTCGTAGATTAAGGTCTTGGAGATGTCTAATACGCTAAGACCCACGTAGATTGGCTTCCTTATCGTAATCTCGGTCCTAGCTAGCTGAATCGCTACGAGATTCTTGTCGAATATAGACCTGCTGTGGAAGTTGGGACTTGCGATTAAGGCCTCTGCATCATATCGTCCACTCCATTTATTGACGAGCTTAACATCCACTCTTTTGCGCTCGTTCTCCATGGTCTTGCCATAGACAGCATTGATCATGAGTTTGAAGAATAGTTTTTCAAACTCATTCTTCGATTGCTGCCTTTTTTCCGTGTTCATATCCACGTACGTCTTTAACCATACACCTTGTTTGAACTGCACCATCCTGTGTATTTTCTTGATGATCAGTCCGTTCTCTGCTGCTTATTTGAGCGCTCTGTAATGTATCACAAAGCGTTATTTGTCATGTAGAATCGTCAACAATTTTTTCTCTTTGCTACCAGATGGCGCTTAGTGCTCAGGACACAGAGGCAGATCCTTGTGGGCATCGTGAATTTCTGCAAGATATTCTAGATCTACCTCGAAAATAAATCCAATATCTGAATCATCAGGGATCTCAGAGATGACTTTCAGATGCTCGTTGATGTAATCCGTATTGTCCCACTTGAAATCTACATATGGTAGATGTTGAGTCATCGCCCATCCATACAGATTGTTCGCATCGAAGAACATGAGGTACTTATCTTTCTCAGCTGGATTATAGTCCTCCATATACTGGTTGTTTGCCTTGGCGTAACGGTTGGAGAATTGGCTGACTCCTCCTCTGATGCCTCTCTCTACAAACATGACTATATCGATGTTCGTTAAAAGCTCCAGCTTGATGTTGGTATGTTTCAACATGGCATCCCATGTCAAGCCTGGAGTCGTATAATAATGCGCCGGATCTAATCCGTACGCGTCCATGCAAGTTGCTCTGAAATTTTCAAAGACGTCGGCCAATAAGAGCACATCTGTTTTTAAATAGACGTCTGAATACTCTCCAAGCATCTTAATTTTGAGCTTTTTCCACACATTTTTAGCGTGCTCGTAATCTTCCATGCTGATATCGCTCTCGTTCAATTTATTGTAGAACTCTTCTTTAGACGGGAGCTCCTTGTCTTCCAACTTTTCCAAACAACTTACATAATCGTAAGGGAAGACTCCTTTTCTCACTAACAGCTTGATCTGCTCATCTGTATAGTTGGATTCGTGGAAGGTCTGCGTTGTTATATCGAATCTATCCAGGTACGAGGCCAATTTCTCCAAAGACGATGGCATGAAGCTGAAGGAGTCTAGAAAACGGAAACTCACATCGTTTCCTTCTACATATTTGGTGAAGGAAATGTAGCACTCCTTATTCTCTGGGATCAGCTGTACTCGTCCTTTGAAGTTGTCAGCTGTAGTGAAATCCTTGATGATGAAGTGTGAATCGTAGCCAGTCAAATTGTGGAATATCACTGGGATAGACCATGCGTCTTTGAAGTTCATGTTGCATCTCTCGTGAGCAGCACCTCTGAATTTCCCAGTGAGATGACAGTGATCTCGAACTTTGATAGCACCTGGAGCAAAAGGTTTGCTGCAAATATGACAAGATCTCGCTGCTTTGAACTCAGTTTCCTCTTCTTTTGTGAGTTCCATTGGTTTAGGATAAGTATACAATGAATTTAATTCATCAGCTAATCCTCCTAGTTTTTCCACGAACTACTGAGCAGGAATCTTTGCTACCTCCTCTTCTTGCCTGCAGCTAAAGTAGCCGGATCTTTCATCATCGAAGCTGCACTTTACGTAGTAGCCGATGCTGTAGGCCTGATGTTGTTGGTAGACTTTAACATCGTCCTCCACAGGTTTTAACAAGCACTCGAAATCCGCATAGATGGTGAATGGGACTTTAGTCTTGTTCTTGTAGTTACGGAGAGACAGCATATTGTCATCCTCCGAAGGCAATCGAATCCTGCATTTGTTCATTTGCTGGCAGTCCACTTCATGATTTTTTAATATCTCTTCGTTATTGAAGAAATGCAGACATCTATCGCATACACGAATCTGATGGCTGTGTTTGGTCACTTGACTACCTACTAGTCGTGACAAATTCTTGATCCACACATAATGGAATTTAGGTAGTGAATCCTCGTCGTTGCTGTCGGCTTCTTCATCATCATCAACGCAGACGTCTTGAATGAGTAATAGATTGACATGACGCTCCTTTTTGAGAGAGGTGACATGACATGGGTGCACTGAATAGTTGATGCCAGACTTCTTTAATATATACACGTTGATGGAGACGTTGTTCTGATTTTCAAATTCAGCCACCTGTTTTACTGGAGTTGGAAAATCTATTCCTTTGAAACTGAGCGCGTCTTTATAATCTTTGTATTTGCTTACACGCTGTGGATCTCGATCAGCTCGATATAGCGCAGATAAAATTGCCCACTTAAAGCACTGATCATCATTGTTTTGCACGTTTACACATGCCTTCTTGTTTTGGATGGACTTTGGTAGCTGGATGTACGAGCTTCCTCTCATGGGGTTGAGCTTATTGATGTTGATGGTGAGGCTCAATATCTCTTGCAGACTCCATCCGGATCCTTTCTGCTCGAATTCCTCCATTTCCCGAAGAATGGGTAGCTTCACGTTGCTGTCAAACCATTGGATGATGTCGGTAGTCTGGAAGATGGCAGCATTCTCCGTTTTGAAATATGTAACTTCAGCGACTATCGAATCATCCTTTTGAACTGTATATTCTGCCGACAGCTCAGCGTTGACTCTGATTGCTGCATATTCCTTGAGAGCATCGGTGATCTTTGACTCCGACACTGCTCGAGCATCAGCCAAGAATGTGATGATATCCAGATGGCCTAGGTTGGAAATCACACCAGATCGTATGCGAGTCTCAAACGCTGATTGGAAGTCATCACATTGAACGCTCTTTTGATTGTTGACAGATTGCAACTTGTTCTCGACTGGATCCTAAACACGACCGCCTATTTTCAGAAGACTTTGCAGCTTGGATTGGATAGTGAGCAGATGAACCATAGAAGTCTGGCACTTTTTCATCTGATGGTTGGATAAATAAGAAGTCATCAAAGCACGTAAGCCATCAATGGCAGCGGTACACAAACTTCTCCAAGATTCCAAGTCGTTGATATCAGCTTGGCCATTTCTCTGATACTCCAACGAATCTTGAAGCAGCTTGACAGTACGTGCGAAATATTCAGGGGATTGCATCTTATCCTTGTGGATTTATCAATTGGTTGTGGAGATCCCTCTCACGTTGTGCTCTTTGAGACTTTCCCTTTGTTGAACAGCTCTGTTCGATGATCAAGACGTCTGTAAATAAATAAATAATTAGCTCTTGCAATATGTACTTAAAAAAATAATAGCTCATATAATATTTACCTTCTATAAAGATCCATCTGGAAATTTTTCTATCTTCGTAATACACTTTGATGATGATCTGGAGATCTTTGAAAATAAACTCTTTGTGGACTTATCGGAGGACTTCCTTCTCGCTTAGCTTGAGGCACAAGAATGATTTTCAGGTCGCGGAGCTCCTCCATTTATACTCATTTTTGGAAGCGTGGGGGAGGTTCAGATGGTGTTGGAAGTTGGAAGAGAGGGGATATGAAGGTAGTAGGAGTTTAGAGAGAAGTTATTATTGGTGAAGCTCAAAGAGAGGGGATGCGATGGAGGTGGTAGCTTACAGAGAGAAGGGATGCAATGGAGGTGGAAACCTTAAGATAGAAGGAATGAGAGTATAAAAGAAAGCTCACGAGCTCTGTTGAATCATTTTCCAGTTTAGAGAGCTAGCAGCAACATCAAGGAGAGAGCAAAGATGATGGAATACGTATTAGACGTACAAGGCTTCAGAAGATCCTCGAACCTATTTGTTGTAAGAGAGGCCGCCATTATTTCCGTAGAGAAGGATGCAAAGCCCTTGGTATACTTTTTCCAACCTCTTTGTAAGTGGAAGAAACTTCTTGCTGTGGAACAGTCGGTAAACGAATGGTTAGAGAAGAAGCATCATGGAATTCCGTGGGAAGCTGGAGCAACTCCATACGGTGACGTAATCAAAGTATTACAAGATAGTCTGAAGAGTGCTGTCAAAATATACGTCAAAAGTCTTGAGAAAAAAAGATGGATACAAGAGATTTCACCAAGAAAGTAAGTATGAATATAAATGTATACTTGACCATTATTAATTATTCTTATTTTTTTTCTAGAACTATTGTCAACATGAAGGAAATTGGATGTCCTAAATTGAAAACCCTCAAAAAGATTGACATCGGTGGCTGCAAATGTGGCTGTCATCCATTTGCAAAGAAACCAGTATGTGCAGTGATGAACGCGTATGCTCTTAAGGAATGGCTGCTCACTCAACACCTTCCAATCCAGATGCCACTACCCGAAGAAGATAAAGAAAGGAATGAAGTAGATTGCGCTTGCCACAATATAGAACGAACATTCAGTCGCGCGGAATTAGATAAAAGTATATTGTTCGCGATGTATAATTAATGTATTATATTAGATTTAATTTATTATTTATTTTGTATTATAAATTGTTTATTAAAATAAAAAAAAAATCAAATGAGAATAAGAAAGTTTAAAGGAGAGGAAAAACTTGTGGTTGTTCCTCATAGGTTAAGGGCGATGGTTGGGGCCCTTACCACTTTCTTATTCCCTTTGTTATTATATACATTCATTAATACATACATTCAATGAAAATACTGATATGAATAAGTTTAAATACTGATATGAATGAGTTTAAATACTGATATGAATAAGTTTAAATACTAATATAAATAAGTTTCAATACTAATATAAATAAGTTTCAATACTGATATGAATGAGTTTAAATACTGATATGAATAAGTTTAAATACTGATATTAATGAGTTTAAATACTAATATAAATAAGTTTCAATACTGATATGAATAAGTTTAAATACTGATATGAATGAGTTAAATTCTCATTTAAATATGTATTAATGAATGAATATAATAACAAAGAGAATGAGAAAGTGGTAAGAGCCCCAACCAACGCTCTCTAGCTGTGAGGAACAACCATAAGTTTTTCCTCTCCTTTAACTTTCTTATTCTCATTTAATTTATTTTCTTTATTGTAACAATTAGATTACAATTTTCGACATTTTAAAAATTTTTTTACATTTATAAGAGAGTGGGTCGGTTTTTATAACTCCTTTTTTCAAGGTTTTCCTTCTTGAGATTTTCTACAATCATCAATTTTTTAACTTCCATGGCAGTTAAGATTTCCCTACTTCGCTCATCGTTACAGCAACTCCGTTTTAATTGTGGATTAGGAGATGTCCACTTAGTAGGAGAAGAAGAAGGAGGAGATGATGGCTGCTGCTTAAATTCTTTTTCCTGACAATTCTTCAGAGCTAACTTTCTATTAATTTCTTCCACCTTTTTCCAAGCTAACTGTTGTCTTTGAAGACGAGATGTGTACTGAAAGCAAAAATAAAAATTAAAGATATATTTACGAGGTTATTAATACAGACTTACTTCTTGATCCATGATCCTCTTTTATTTGAAAACTACAGAGCAATCTAAAATAATATCACTGAAGTTGATCGTATCTTCGTCCTTAAGAAGGGGCCGAACTATCTGTCTCTGTCTAATAGCGTTTTTCATTATTTATATAAACACTATCCTTTATAACAAGAAAAAGATAGCAGCCCCCGCTAGATATTAGTATAATTAGTAAATTTTGTAATAACAATCAAATTTTTTACCGCATAGTTTTTGACTAATTAGAGACCTACTAGCAATCTAGAATATAACTTATCTTTTTTTGGTAGGTCTCTAATTATTCAAAAACTACGCAGTAAAAAAATTTGTTTGTTATTACAAAATTTACTTATTATACTAATATCTAGCGGGGGCTGCTATTTTTTTCTTGTTATACTGGATAGTGTTTACATAAATGATGAGAAACGCTATTAGACAAAGACAGATAGTTCGGCCCCTTCTTAATCCCTCATCCTTATATTTTTTAGACTTTGGTATTTCATCTATGGAAAGCAAGGTGCCACCTAGCGGTCAAGTAGGATATTATATTTAAGGACTTAGTCTCAATCAAATTTCATTAAGAAATTTGATTAATTATTCAAAGACGTAGAACTTAGAATATTTTCCAAGTTTACATCTTTAACCTGAAAATTATTTTTTGATTTGATGTGGGGCCGATCTCAAGATAGAGATCAGCCTGAAAAAATGGCTAGTGTCTACGGAGACGTTTGGCTAAGCCTAGCGTTTTTGGAGACGCTTAGCTATCTCAACCTTCTCATCCTCAGTCAGAGTTTGAGAGTTTTTAATTCTCAAACCTGACTTTGGTAGAGAAGACTGTGGGGCTCCTTGCTTCGCCTTCCTTTTCGCTGCTATCGTGTTCTTTTTGGCCGCCTATTGAGCCTTGCCCCATTCGTGCGCTGCCTGGATATTCGTTTGGACTTCCTTGGTTTCTCTGGGAGGTTGCACTGGTGGTAGTTGGCTGTTCATTCCCACGATTCCGGTCACCTCTGCAGCATAAGCTCGAGCAAGTTCTAGTCGCCTATAGTCCGCCTCAGTCAGTTGATAGTCGTCCTTTGACTCTATTCTGAAATTAATTTAATTTCTGTCCAACTTTCGAAATTATCGAAAGTCAATCGGATAATTCAACCCTTGATTGCTGCTTCCCTTTATGTTTTGAACTTCGTTACTTCTCTTGAGGGAAGCCATACGCCAGCTAGAATCCGAGTAATGAACTATTATACGGTGCGATGTTTAAAAGATCGGGGATTCCCCGTGTATACGCGAGAAACCGAAAAATTCATTTTTACTTGAAATATAAATTTGAAAAAATTTTCAAAGTGCTTTATTAATTTAAATTAAATAAATTTTCACTTTGAAATAAAATTTATAAAATTTTAAAAATGAAAAAAAAAGTCGACTTGGGTTGGGATCGAACCCGTGACTCTCTGGTCGAAAGGCATGCACTTATACTACTTGACCACGGAGTCATTACACTTAATAATTTCGGAAACTTGTATATGCGCAGTTCATCAGATATATTTTTATTTTTATTTATTTCTTAAATAAATTTTTAAATATTATTAATTGTTAATAATTATTAACAATGATTAATAATAATTTATTATAAAAAATTTTTTTTCACTAAAAAAATTTTTTTAGTGAAAATTTTCATTTAAAAAAATATTAATAAAAATAATATTAAATTAATTTATTAAAAATTAATTTATTAAAATATTAAAAAATAAAATATTCAAATAAAAAATATCCGCATCTCGGCATATTCCATACCTTATCGGCACGCTAGAAATTCACGATGCGTTAGAAATTCACGCTGCGCTAGAAATGCAAGTGCGCCAGTATTGCAGAGGGGGCGGGGAAAGTGAGCCAGAAATGCAAGGGGGAGGGGGATGCGCCAGAAAATGCACTGCGCCAGAACCGCTATTGCCTATCTACTACGAATCTCAGGCAAAATTAAAAAAACATTATTAAAACTTTTTTAAACATTAATGATTTGTATAAGTAATAATTTCCAATTATAAAAAGCAAAAAAACTTCTTTAAGAAATGGTTAAAGAGTGTTCAAAGATGGGTATATTTCGATCTTTTACCAAAAATGTCCGTTTTCAAAAGCTCCTATCTCTAGTATTTTTCGATAAATTCAAACTTGCGACGGCTGAAATTAAAGGGTAAAGTAAGAGGAAAAATTGAAGCTATTGTAAATAATAATAGAATGAAATGCCGAAACTCTATAGAAGTTTAAAAATGGTTAAAAAATAAAAAAACTTAAAGAAAGTAACCTTCGCATTGAGGGATACACAGCTTTTTTATAATACCCAATGAAATTTATTTTTAACTTGTTTTTGAAAATATGCGATGTAACGAGTAAAACATGATGTCATAAATTAAAATAATTGATGGTCTTGTGCTTTGGTAGCATTTCGAAAATCAGCTTAAAATAACGTTAAAACAGTCATTTTTGCATCTTTATATTTATTTATCTCGGCTAATAAAAGATATCGGAAGCTGAAATTTCGCAAAATTTAATATTTTATAAAGTACTTTAAAATCACCAAGTTAAAAATTGATTTCGAGAACCTACCTGCGTCGTCAAAATCACGAAGTCCACAAGAAAGGCTCATATATATATATGTAATTTCGTAATATAAAAATAAATACTCGGAAATGAGAAATATAATTCTATTCGTGCATATCTATATTATGTATGTTTTGATGTACAAACAATAGGAGGCCAACTCGCGGACAAATAGATCAAATGGCTATTAAATATCTCCGAATAAACTCCTTTATTTTTTACAAGATTCCTTGATTTATTTATCATATATTCGCTTATATTCGGGAATGGTGAGCAAATTTTTATTTTGCTATTTAGTCCAGAGGCAAACTACATAAGTCGTGGCCGATCGAGGTCCTCGATTCTACCCAGGTTTTTTCAATTCATTTTGACCTGCTGAATCCGGATTTTTTGGGTAGTAAGTCTGAAAATGGCGCATTTATTAATTATTAACAATTTTTATAAACAAATTATAAAAATGAGTTTTTTTTATGAAAAAAAATTTCATCATATTTTTTAGGTCATTTTGAGCTAAAAAGGTTCTCATGAACATATTGCTAAAATGCACTGAATCGGTAAAAAAAAATTGCAAAGTTTGAAAAAACGCGATTTTTTAAAACTGACAGCTCATAGCTCAGCTTCTACTGCTTTAATTTGAACTCGCCATAGCTTAAATTGTTTGTTAAAATGTAAACTTGAAGATCACAGTAATTAGCGATAGTATTTATTATGATTACATTACTCATCAATCGCTCAAAAAAGTACCGTTTACGCGCACACGCGCGACGTCAGGGTCTGTACATAGGTAAGCTGTAAACGGTACTTTTGCAAGCGATTCATGAGTAATGTAATCATTATAAATACTGTCGCTAATTACTGTGATTTTCAAGTTCACATTCTAACAAACAATTGAAGCTATTATGAGTTAAAATTAAAGCAGTAGAAGCTGAGCTATAAGCTGTCAAAGTTTTGAAAAATCGCGTTTTTTCAAACTTAGCGATTTTTTTCTACCGATTCAGTGCATTTTAGCAATATGTTCATGAGAACCTTTTTTACTCAAAATGATCTAAAAAATATAAGAGTTTTTTTTTCTGAAAGTTTTTTTTTTCTTTTGCCCCTCGACTAATTTTGAAGGTAGTAGAGCTAGAAGTTCTATTTTCTCCGAAATAGAAGAGCATTTTTCTAAAGCCAATTTAAAATTTTCTACAAATTTATCCAAATAGTTGTCAGTGGAACTTTTGTCCAATTCTATTGATTGAACTGAAATGCCATATGCATCTTCTAATTTACTACCAGCAGCAGCAGAAAAAGCTGAAATTAAGGATTTTCTCTTTTTAGATACGTAATTTTCCCTTAAATTTTCAGGTTTTACAGTTTTTCTTTTAAGGGGTGAAACACATCTAGGTAAAACTGTATTAATACTCTCATTTCATTCCTTTATTCGTTCGGGTGTCTTTGAAATAAAATCATCATCTTTTCTACTATAAAGTTCAGTGATTTCATTTTTGGATGTAGACTCAAAATCACTTAAAATCATTTTTGATATGCGTTTATAACAATTTATGCATATATTTGTAGATGGCAGTATCTTTAAATCTGGATAAAGTTGTGCCAAATTAATGGCTTAATCTTCCAACGGTGTAAAACGTAAATTACTTCTCTTATAAAATACCTTCTTATGCATTTGAAAAAAATCGGGACATGAAATTCTTTTTGAAGAGTAAATTTCGGAAATTGTAATTGCACAGTTTTGTTTTCTTTTTCACAAGCAGTCGTAAGAATAACTAGCTTCTATATAACAGTTCCAATATGCTGTTTTAGTTACGCGATGTATTTGTCCGCGAGTTGGCCTCCTATTGTTTGTACATCGAAACATACATAATATAGATATGCGCGAATAGAATTATTTTTTTTCATTTTTAAGTATTTATTTTTATATTACGAATTTACATATATATATATATATATATATATATATATATATATATATATATATATATATCACTATTGATAGTATATACATACATACAAATGTATAAAAATGATGAGCGAAGCATGCGACAGCGTTTGAATGTAGATTGCTTAAGATTTCCGAACGTTTATACAAGCATTTTTCAACAATAGAATTTATCAATTGTTTTCTCGCTCCAAACAAAAAAATACGGAATCAAACAGATATCAATAGATAGGTAATTTGGTCCTCGATCAGCCCAAAAAATTTCAGGAAAAAAAAAGATGGCCTTTTTGAGAAAAATGCATGTGCACAAAAAGTGCATTTTTTAGTAAAATGTATAAATCTCAGTCATTTTTTATTTTTTTTTATTTTAAATTTCTTGTTCTGAATTTAAGAGGGCTTAAAACAGAATAAAACAAAAAAAGGTTTACAAAAATTTATTAAAATTGGTAAAACGATAGCTCTCTAAAGTTATTGTCAACTTTTTCAGTTTGAACATTTAGTTTTTGTATGCAATTTTCAAATGTGCATATCTTATGCCATTTTGATATTTTAGCAAAAAAAAATACGTGTCCTTATTTTAAAAGTAGAATAACATACTCGATCGGTGCAGTGATTGGTGACTTGAGTGTATACAGGCTGTTCGATTTGAAATGGAATCAGTCATATAAATACGATCAATAATATTTATTTTAGAATACTCTATTTTAAAATATTAGAATAAGTCAAAATTATGGCCAGCTTATGATGAAATCTGTCAATGTAATTACATTGTACAAATATGGCCATATGTTGGTAGACCATCCATATTTTATGTTCAACTTTCTATCAAGGAACAGGAATAATAGTACATTTCGTAACGGGTATGAGAAGGCTTTATTTACGAAACGAAAAGTTTACGGTCCGAGCCAAATGCAAGGGTCGTAATGACTTTTGTAAAAAAGCCTTTTCATACTAGTTGCGAACCGTATTTTTTGCCATGAGAGCCGAGAAAGAGCCACAAAGTTACAATTTTGTGGTTAGATTGGCAAAAGGTATTTTATTACCGTGATTCAATTATAAAATATCCTGAGTCCCTAAAAAACCAATTTTTATTTTATTCAGTCATCGTATAAAAATCTCTGTTCTGTCAAGGAAAGCTTTGATTATTAAACAAAATATTCGAACTATTACCAAGACCTAAGTTGTATTTAAAACATTTTATTTTACCAGAAATTCACTGCAATCAGATTTAAATACTATTACAGATTATTTTCTACCTTTCGGTTCTTATTAATCTTAGTTACGCTTATGAGTAATTATATATTTTTGAAAATGAATGTGTTATTATTAACACAAGTATTTTCATGTTGCAGACAATCTCTTTTTTTATGTTTATAATATATTTAATATTTATGTCTATTTAAGCAAGGCTCCTGCAAATACCAAAAAAATCTGGGTGTAGTAAACATCACAGCATGGGCAATTTTACCTGCTCGCGACGAAAGGGCGCTTGAAGCTGCAGTCGCAACAATCGGTCCAGTTGCTGCTTCTATTAATGCTAGTCCCAAAACATTTCAACTTTACAGGTAAATTGAACAAAATGGAATATAAAATTATTTTGAACATTCATAGCAATTAAGGTATCAGGACTGAGTTCATGTCCAAAATCTAACTTAAATTTAAATGCCGTCCTCAAATTTAAATGTAGTCAATTATTTTTTCTAATGATATTATTTAATAAGACTTCTTTTCACCTTAAATACATATTAAATATGAAACTTTGATCCATAAATAATTTTGAAAAATCTCATCCGATGCTTTAAATTCATTTGATTAATAGGAAACTTGATTTTTTAAATTTTGGTACTTGCCGTAGACTTTCTCAGACAATTTTCAATTAATTGACCGCAAAATTTTCAGAGATCTTCAGTTTATATATCCTCACCAAATAATAGTTTTGGAATTTCGATTAGTTATATATACAAATAAAAATAATATCTATCTATCTATCTATTTGTCTATCTATCTATCTATCTATTTGTCTGTCTATCTATCTATCTATCTAATAAGTTAAGTTTAACAGGGGGCCGAACTATCTGTCTTTGTCTAATAGCGTTTTTTATCTTTTTTATAAACACCGTTCGTTCTAACAAGAAAAAAATAGCAGCTCCGCTAGATATTTGTATAATAAGTAAATTTCATGATAATAAAAAAATGGTCTTATCAAGTAGTTTTTGAAGAACATGAGACCTTCGAGCATACACTACTGGAGGAAGCCTCCCAGCTATTAACTGCGTTACAAGGCGAAGAGAGAAAAAGCCTCTACTTTGGTATGTGCTATCTCTCTCTCACTTTCTTAGTGAAGAACAGAAGCAGCCAATCAAATCAGGCTAGAGAAAGACAGCACGTACCAAAATAGAGGCTTTCTCTCTCTTCGCCTTGTAACGCTTGCTGCCATTCAGAGGCTTCCTCCAGTAATATATGCTCAAAGCATGAGACCTACTAACAACCTAGAATATAGCCTATCTTTTTTGGTAGGTCTTATATTATTGAAAAACTACGTAGTAAAACAATTAGGTTGTTATTACAAAATTTACTTATTGTACTAATATCTAGCGGGAGCTGCTATTTTTTTCTTGTTAGAACGGATGGTGCTTATAAAAAAGATAAAAAACGCTATTAGACAAAGACAGATAGTTCGGCCCCCTCTTAAGTGAAAGTTAAATTGAATTATATAAAATTCACAAAAATATTTATTTTCTCCAACTTTTTTTAAACCAAACTTTAAAATTCTTTTTTTTTACTAAAACTATTATTTTGTAGACATATCTAAACTGAAGATCTTTGGAAATATTAAGGTCAATCAATTGAAAATTTACTGAGAAAATCTACAGCAAGTATCAAAATTAAAAAAATCAAGTTTTTGACTTATCAAAAAATTTCAATCATCGGATGAAGTTTCTTAAAATAATTCTTTGGTCAAAGTCTTGTATTTAATATATGTGTGGGTTAGAATGATAGTGGCATAAGTTAGATATTTATAATTTCGAGATTTTCGATGTTAAAGTTAGAAGTCAATAAAAAAAATCAGGAAATTTTTTTTTCAAACTATAGTGCATTAGATCGATAGATTATAACGTTTTTTCTTATAATTAACCCAAACGTGAAAGCTTTGTTTTGATTTTTTTTTATTATAATAGAAAACATTTCACCATTTGTGACTTATGCCATTATCTTTTTTAATAATAAAAACAAAAGAATTTAACTGTCGATTTATAATCATGTTTTCCATTTAAACAAATATTATTTCATAAATGTTCTTAATAATTAACATCAATCGACTAACTATATTAAAATAATACAATTTTACTATAACACAGTAATAACACAAAAATTTTATTCCATATCAGATTCATTAGAAATTAAGATACTATGATTATTTTCACTAGTAGTAAGATTTAAAAAGAATTATGATGTACCAGTGGAATGAATTATAATTTTCGGAATTCCTTTGTCTTTTTCTAATTTTCTTAGCAAATTGTCGTTTTTTTAAACCATTATGCGCTTTATTACTTTGTGATTCTAAATCACTACTTGGAACCCTAACAAAACATTTTTGAAACGTTTTCTGGTAAACTTATATACGTTTGTAAATTTCGACAAAAATACGTATTTAAAACGTTTTTAAAACATAAAATATGTCCGCATATTTTAGATTCTCAAGAGTAATATAACGTTTATGGAACGTTTATGGAACGTTTAAGAAACGTTTAGAAAACGTTTTCTCGATGAAAATTTACGCAAGCTCAAATATTCAAACGTTTCCTTAACGTTTAAAAAACGTTTTATTTGGTATAATTTTTTTCTCTATATAATAATTTTTTAGAATGATAAAATAAAACGTTTAAAAAACGTTTTAAAATTGTTTAGAAATTTAAGCCAACGTATTTTTTCACCGAGAAAACGTTTCCTAAACGTTTCTTAAACGTTCCATAAACGTTACATTACTCTTGAGAATCTAAAATATGCGGACATATTTAAAGTTTTAAAAACGTTTTAAATACGTATTTTTGTCTAAATTTATAAACGTATATAAGTTTACCAGAAAACGTTTTTAAAGCGTTTTTGAAACATTTTGTGCTGTTAGGGAATATAATCAGAGCTATTATCTAATGACATAATTTATTTAAATAATCATGTCATTTAGAAATACTTACAATGAGTAACTGGAACTGAATTGATTACTTGTAACTGCACTATACATAGCAGTCTTATTTATAAATATAAATATGTTTGTACAGACCAGGAATGCGGAGTAGCATATTTATTTCACGTGTCCTTTATTAATGGCTATGAAATAATGTATAAATTAATTATTTCTTAGTATATAATTTCTTTAGAACAGCTTCAAACAATAAATGTGATTCAACATTAAAATTCCATTAAACTTTAGACGGCCGGGATTTGAAGTAACATATCGCCCATAAAAAACCGATAAAAAAGATATATTATATCACTGATTGATCGTAAGGAAAGTGTCGATCAGGAGGTGCGCTAATATATTGGCGTTGCAGCCGTCTAAAGGTTAAAAGGTGACTTATGTTATTTTCATAAGTAACCCTTTTACATTTCTGTTAAGTGTCATTCTTACAGTGCTCATAAGATTAAAGGAAAAATATTAAAAAAAGACACTTTATTTCCGAAAATTAGTTGTTTTAATTAAAAAAAAACAAAATCACTATCTAAATTTTTTTGAAAATGTGACTTATGCCACTCTTATTTTCACCCACACATATATTCAAGGTAAAAAGAAGTTTTATTAATTAATATTATTAGAAAAAAAATATGACTTTTAATTTTATTTTTTTTAGGCTGAATTTTAGGCCTGATACCTTTAAGTTTTATATAATGGTGAATTTTAAGACCTATTTTTTAATTGTGCCAGTTAAAAATAATTTATTAAATTTAAAAAGTTCTTATTACTGTTTTTTTTATAAATTCTTTGTTTCCGAACATCTTTGAATAATTCGAAAGTGGTTCTTTCTTAGGTTAAAAAGTACCATTTAGATTTACATTAGGATGAGGCCTCCTCCTAGAGTTTGAGGATGGGCTCACTGGGGTAGGAGGCTTCAGTTTCGATGATTTGCTCCATACCATGTCCCACACTATCTGACATAACCCTGGTATCAAAAAAGATTGTTATTGATAATGTTATGGGTAGCGTGCAAAGTGTCTCGATCGGTTCGGTAGACTATGGTTATAGAGATAAGTACCGTTTTTTTAATACTCAAGAGCTTTGAATTGCGAACAGTGCATACAGTCATCCAGCTGCGCACGCAACCGTTGAGCTAAATACCTATGGATAAAATTTTTCATTGTGCTGTTCTTAAGTCTTCAGGATTGCCTAGCTAGATGTTGAAGGTTATAAAAAGTTTGCATTACATTTCTTTTTAAGTAATCAGCATTCAACTTTACTCTTATTTCCCATAAAAGAATTTTTACAAAAGGTGCTCCTTTGAACAGTATTATCTCTGATTCGTAAGAGCTGATGACATCAGTTAAATCCCATACAGCATGAAAGGTTGCTGCAAGGTATCAGTAATGATAATTTCATTACTGAAACCTCGCTGCAACCTTTCATGCTGTGTGGGATATAACTTTAGTTCAATTCTAATTTAGCAAATACTATTACACAAGTTACACAGCATTAATATACATGGGTAAACCCACAGTTGTTTTAACTTTGTATATGACTTTTTTTAAGCAATTTTTAGGAAGTGACTATTCTGTTACATTTAAACACACATAACTCAATTCAGCTCTAAATTGTCCGTTACGAATCTAAGAAATAAACTCTACTTTTTTGCAAAACTATATTGAATAGCACTTTCAAAATTTTCTAAATTTTGAGAAAAAAGTAATTAAAAATGCTAATGTAGCTATTCGCTGAGCCATAATCATTTGAAACATTGAAATATCACGTTTCGCACCCTGATCATATGTCAAAAAATTCAACGAAGTAGGTTGTAGATATATAACGCGACGTAATACGGAGGACGATCTTTCACTTGAATAATTAGATATCATTATGCACAAAAACATGAAAAGAGCAATGCCTACGTTTGGATAAATACACTTGAAATCAGTTTTAAAAATTATGTTACATAATTTCAGTGCTTTCTGTAGAAAGATTTTTTGCTTTCGATTCTATTAAATAGGAAAATAATGGAAAAATTGAATTTAAATAAACCTTGTAAAAAATAAACTGGAATTTTTACATTCGATTTCTTTACAAGGGGCAGCTTAAAAAATTCGGTTTACAGCAACAAATATGTTAATCCGGTTCTGTTCAAGGGTTGCAGATTACTTTCCACAAACATTCATAGCTACTGAAATGTACTTTATAAATATCAACAAATATCAACAAATATAAACAAATATCTTCTGAAAAATTCGGAGCGAACCAGGCCTTTAATTTTTTGTGAATGAATCATGTGCCACTGTCTAATATGAAAAATATACTTAAATGCTGAATTTAAAAAAATTGTTTACTCCTTTTAAAGCCACTACACTTGGTGAAATATTCTACGTACAACACACGGTGAATAGTCTACGTGTGAAATTCTTTCCCCATAAGTTTCTGACTAAACCAAGCCTTTACTTATTAGAAAAAAATTAAATGTCACTGAATTTTTCGGCAATTATAACTGATAACTAAAATCTGTTTTATTTATTTGACTAAGAAGATTTCTTACATAATTTTTGTTTTATAATTTGAACATAATCTATTTTAAGATACTATAACACTTCAAGAAATTAGCATTTTAATTTTTAATAATGAAATAATTTTATATATCTGATAATATTAACAATCCAAGAGAGGAGAGACAATCCGCTTACAACTGATAATTCATTACATTGGTTATTCAATTTTTACAGTAAAAGTAACTCAATTGTTTAGCTGGCAAATATTAAAATTTAATTTTTTATCTGCATAATATAAGATTCTTATTCTGATCTTAAACGTACTGAGATATGAAAAGACATGAATTTAGTCATATATCACTTATAATGAGAATAAATGAATTCAATATGAATATATACTAATGTCTATAATATGCTGATTTTTATTATTTATTTAAATGGCTCCTAAGTTTTTATACATGATTACATTTGTCAAATCATTGGATAAATTAAAATTAAAATGGAAATCAATTTTTATAAAATGAGAATATTATTTACCAATGTGAGTATAATAAACTACACTTAAAAAGTACAGCAAGAATTGGAATCGATCATTTTCTAAAACTGAACTCAATAATATATATCAATGGTACTATAAAATTCAAGTCAGTGTCTATTATACGCTAAGTCGATAAAAGAATATGATCGTTTACCTGTTATTGACATTTATACCCAATGATTCTTGTTATAAAAAGAATACTCGCTCATCCTGAACTTATACTATTTATAACCTGTTATCGAGAAAAAGTTAATTCAAAGTATCAATCATATTATTTTAAACAAATTTGTCAAAATACACATTTATACATGTTCTAAAGTGTTGAGATCCACACGCTTACTTAGGTTTGTGAAACCTACTTTTTTACAAACAAACATCATTAATCACATAATAAACAATACCTAATAATGATTTACATGACTGGATAAAAATTTCAAAAGTTTTCAATACCGTACCTCTTTACTGGGAAAATCCTTTTGGTTACACTATGGGACACCACATTGTTTTCACATGATTCTTCATATGATAGCCATGCTGTTTCTCATATGGTAATCATATAGTATTTTGATAGGGGAATATATACGGTAACCATATAGTGAGCATATGGGAACCATTTGGAAAATATGAGTACAGAAAAAATTGCTTGTAAAAAAAGTTCATCATATATTACAAGCTCGCATGTAATAAGATACAACAGCTTTTTTTCCTACTGAAAAAAAGTCAGATAAAATCACGCTTAATTTCTCATCTGAAAATCCGTGCCAAATTCGTAAGTGAGATCTCATCTGATTTCTTATTTGTCAATTCATAGAAAAAAACTAAGTTACCCAGAGTAAAAATATTGAAAGTATTGATTGAAAAAATTAATTAATTAAATAATTCTAAAAATTGTATTTTTTTATCGTCGATCATTAAACATAGATAAAAGTATCATTTTGGTGTAATAAAATTTTATTCTTCTTTAGTATTGGAGCGCGTGAAAATCAAGCCCCTTAAATTAAAAATTTTCGGAGTATAGGTTAAAGAAAAAGTCCTTCTAAGAAATGTATTATTTTACTTTTGAACATTATGCATTGATTAAAATGTTATATCAAGATCATAAATTATTTTAATTTTAAATGCATTGTAGGTACACAAACTAAGTCCCTAAAATGAAAATTTCATAAGCGTCTAGTATGAAAATTTTTAGGCTTAGCATACGTTTGAGAAAAGTTTAGCACAATATTTATAGAATTCAAAAAATTTCTTTTTATTGGACAAAGGTTAAGTAAAGTTTAAGAAAACTTAATTTTGGTATAGCAAGTTTGGCTGAAGTTTCAAAAAAGTTCGTTTTAATAACTTATTTTAAATTTTTTCGCATAAAAAAGTAAGTCTATGATGAATATATATGAAGTCTATGTTTTTCAGAAAATATCGACAGTCGTAGAGAAGAAGGTGTCATTTTATTTTTGATTGAAGAGAAATGCCATTTCCATTTCAGTTAAAGAGAGGTGCCATTTCATTGAGAGTTAAAGAAAGGTGTCGTTTCATTTTGGGTTAGGAAGAGGCTTTGGTTTCTCAATTTAAATATTTAATTCATTCATTTAATTTATTATAATTTTGTAATCAATTAATTTTTTTCGGGGTCTACTACATTATTGAATAAAGAAAAATTATGACATAGCACTTTTCTTTAAATTAAAATGAAACGAAAGCCTTTTTTTAACTCGAAATGAAATGACACCATTTTTAAACTGTAAATAAAATGACAACTGTCTTCATCCAAAATGCAAATAGCCCACAACCAAAAATGAAATGAAACCTTCTTCCCCGCGACTGTCGATATGATAAATTACAGATAAATCATTCTCATATAAAATCAACTATGGGCAGAGCTCCTGGCCAGCATAAGTTGAACCGGCACTTAATTTGTTAAAAGAATTTCTAGATGACTGCTATTTTAACTTTTATTGACCTAAAATCCGACCTAGAATATGGTCGATTTTCCACCAAGGTACTTTTGATAATGAATTCACTAAAGATAAACCAGTTCTAATTTATACTATATGTCCAAAAATTAAAGTGTTTCACATCCTAATTATTTTCTTAATAATTATATTATTTCCATCTTACAATAATAATACAATAATATTACGATAATAATATAATAATACAATAATCAGTATGAATAATTGCACAGCCACACAAAAAAAAAATTTTTTTGGGTTTGGGGGTCAGACCATATCAACTAGGTGTTTTTGGGATCACTGAATCCGAATTTAGGGTCAGAATAGCTCCATCGGGCTAAGGTTTTCCATAACCTCAAAAAAACCGCTTTTTCAAACTATATAACTATAAACTATTTATATGAAACCCCTTAAATCCTTGAAACCATTATACAATAACCCCATGTCACCTTTAACCCATAACTCTATAATAATATGACCCCATAACCCCCAAACCCTATAATCTTATAACCTCTTTGCCCCCGAATTTAAAAAACTTTTTATTCCAGGCAATTTGTATTATTACAAATTTTCTCTGACATTCCGAATACGTTTGGACAGTGGAATAAACCGTAATAATCTCATAACCTGGTAATCTCTTGACACCATAATACCACAACCCCAATATTCCCGAATCAAACGAAAACAGTTTATCTCAGGCTATTTTTATCAATGTGAATCCCCACTGACATTGAATATACATTTGAACATTGAAGTAAAAGGTTATAACCATAACACCACTACAAACGGGATTCCTAGAACTGTGTGTCTTCATCCAGGGTACCTCCTCGTGGTGACGGCGGGCAACAGAGTGAGCTTGTTATCCAGCTGAGTTCCTGGATTGCAGATTAGATGCCGTTATGGCAGGTGCATGCAAGTGTCTTACGATGCAGAGGAATCTCGGAGTCTACTGAGACTATACTGATAGGCGGATATTTCGAGAATATTGCTTTGCGAAATTTTTGATTTCTCAAAGCCGATTCGAAATATTGTTGAAACATTTCACTGGATTCTTTTATGAAAGATTTTGTAAAGCTTTATGTAATATTTCATATCGACCATAAGTGGATCAGCATCTGAAATATTTATGAAACTTTTTACTAAACTTTTCAGAAATATTTCAATGAAATACTGTCGAGAAATTTAAAATAAGGCTTACTGAAATATTTCATAAATTTTTCAACAATGTTTTATTATATTTATCTCTTGAAGCCTACTCAAAATTTTATTAAAACTTTTAACTGAAATCTTTTATGAAAGATTCTGTAAAGCTTTGCGGAATATTTCACATTCCACATAGCAAGAAAATTTCAGTGAAATGTTTCAAAACATTTCAGTGAAATCTTTTGAAAAATAGTTTTATAAATATTTCTGAAATGTTTCAAAGCAAGATATTGAATGCAATTTTTTAATCTTTCGATAAAACCTTAAAGAAACATTTCATGAAATATTTATCGAAATTCGTTAAAACATTTCATAAAAATCTTTCATGAAATGTTTCTAAAAATTTACTCAAGATTTCACTTTACTGAAATATTGCATCAAAGTTTCAAATAAAAGATCTCGAAACATTCCATAAATTTTTAACAATATTAACGTGCCAGATTCTCAATTAAAAAAAAATACAAAAAAATATTGTTAAAACATTTCATCGAAATATTTTACGAAATGTTTTTGAAAGCTTTACCAAAGATTTCACATCGGCGATTTCTAAATCTAAAAAGGAAATATTTATGAAATATTTTATCAAACTTTCAAGAAAACTTTCAACGAAATATTTTTGCAGACTTTCTAATAAAACTTTACAAAATATTCCATAAACCTTTTCACAATATTACTTTGCAAGATTCCCGACTTTTAAAAAGATACGAAAAAATTTCGTTAAAACATTTTACTAACATCTTTTAAGAAATATTTTTGAAAGCTTTACCAAAGATTTCACATCAGCGATTTCCGAATAAAATAGCGGAATACTTGTAAAACATTCTAACAAACTTTTAAGAAATATTTCTGTGAAATAATAAATTAATTATAAGTAGAATTATAATATAATCTTGATTTTCTGAAATGAAGTTGAAATTTCACTTGAATTTTTTATGAAATATTTTTGTCGATGTTCGAATGATAATGTAATATTTAATTAACATTTTGTAAAGGTTTCCTTGAAATATTTGTGCAAATATTACTGAAATTTGCAATAATCTTTCATGATAGATTTGTTTGATGGTGATAATGTTGCAATGAAAGATTGTAGAAATCTTTAATTGCAACTTTTAGAAATATTTTCTTGAAATATTTCAACAATATTCATTTGCAAGATTTTTGATTTACAGTTTCACCGATAGAATGCGCGTTCTGTCCTTAAGAGGAGGTCACGTATCTCTGTCCTTTTCTAATCAAAGAATTGAGTTTTTTACAGAAACTAATAACTTTATCAAAAAATGAAGAGAAAGCCGCATCTCGTTATAAAAAAAGGAATATTTTCTTTGATAAGAAAGAATTAATTTAATTGCTTCGTTTTCAAGAAAACCTTGAAAAACTCAAATCATAGAGGTTAGGGTGGACAATTTGGTTTTTCAAGGTTTTCTTGAAAACGAACCGATAAAATTAATTTCTTCTTATCAAAGAAAATATTGCTTTTTTTGATGCAAGATGCGGCTTTCTCTTCATTTTTTGATAAAGTTATTAGTTTTTGTAAAAAAATCATTTCTTTGATTAGAAAAGGACAGAGATACGTGACCTCCTCTTAAGTGGTTGGAGGAGACCTTAGTTAGTATATAAGGCAAAAGCCAGCTGCTTCGTGCAAAGACACGCAGCGCTTATCTTGTAACAATGTAAATGCGACTAATAAATAAATGGAAAACATGTGTGCGGATATGTATCAATGTATATGTATAATGAGTTATATAATAATATAGTATCGTGCAATAAAAATATGTTTCATAATTATAATTTATGTAAATGCGACTTTATAAGTAATATGGATATGCAATTAATGTAGAAGTGTAATGCATTATAATATTAAATAATATTTATTAAAATAAACTTTAAATCTTTCATAAATATTTCATAAAAGATCTATGCTGTTTCCCAAACGTTGCAATGCAATATTATATCAATATTTCTTTAATATTCATTAAAAATATTTACCGAAAATCTTGATGAAATCTTTCATAAATATTTCAGAGAAATATTTATTTGCCATTGCACAGGCAGACATAGCGAACTTTCAACAACGTTTCAATGAAAAATTTGAGAAATATTTCAAATTTTGCTTGAAAATATTTCATAAATATTTCATAAATATTTCATGAAAGATTTATATGTTTGTTTAATTGTTGCTTTGAAATATATAATAAATAATTAAGAAATATTTCTTAGAAATATTTTCAAGTATATAGTTGAATCTTTCATAAACATTTCATGAAAGATTTGTGTTGTTTTCTCAATATTGCAATGAATTATTATATTAATATTTCTTAAATATTTCTTAGAAATATTTACGAAAATCTTGTTAAAATCTTTCATAAATCTTTCAGAAAAATATTTATTGGTCATTGCACACGCGGACATAGCAAACTTTCAATAACATTTCAATGAAACATTTATGAAATACTTCAAATCTTGCTTGCAAATATTTCATAAATATTTCATGCTATGTGGGTAGATACCAGGAAATCAAAGATTCCCTTGTTTGTCGTAAATAGAGTTGAACTATCTTGATAGAAATCTGGGGTTACCAAAAGATGGTTCTGAGTTTTTTGCTTCATTAAAAAAAAAAAAAAAAGAAACTTTTGGAACTTATACCGAAAGTTTCATTTTATCGCAATCATGATTTTGAATTTCAAAAATATTTCGTCAAAGATGAAAAGTTATCTTTAGTGTTTTGTAAGGATATTGAAGGTTTGATGAATGTGTTCCTACCGAATGCTTACCAAGCTTCACAATGGCGACTTTTCATCAACTCTTCAAAACTAAGTATTAAAGCTGTTCTGCTGCATAATACAAATGTTTTTGTACCAATACCAATTACTCACTCAATCGTTATGAACGAAAAGTACGAGAGTATGGAAATACTTTTACAAAAAATTCAGTACCAAAAACACTTATGGCAAATTTGTGGTGATTTGAAAATAATAAGTTGCTTCTTGGACAACAGTCGGGTTTCACAAATTATCTTTACTATTTGAATTTGTGGGATAGCAGAGGCAGACTAAATCATTATAGCAGATTGAAACAGTGGCCCGTGAGATCATTCTTTAACCCTGGTTTCAACAAGATCATCAATAAATCTCTCGAGGATACATCAAAGATTCTCATTCCTCCTTTGCATATAAAATTCAGTCTTATCAAAAAATTCGTGAAAACCTTAAATAAAACAGGGAAAACGTTCAAATATTTATCTTCTAAATTCCCTAGACTTTCTGATGCCAAGTTGAAAGAAGGAGTGTTTGATGAATCACAGATTCGTAAAATGTCAGGGACAAAGATTTCATGTTTAGAGACAAAGATTTGGTTAAAAAAAATGAATAAACTTAAAAAATCAGCTTGGTTGAGTTTTAAAAATGCGTGTTACAACTTTTTAGGTAATGACAAGAGTCCAAAGTATCAACAAATTGTTGCCAAGATGGTGAAAGACTTCAGAAATTCGGGATGCTTGATGAATGTGAAATTACACTGTTTGGATGCACATCTTGATAAATTTCCAGAGAATCTTGGATAGTTTAGTAAAGAGCAGGGAGAACACTTTCATGAAGATATAAGAGTTATGGAAAATCATTATCAGAGACGGTGGGATGTTAATATGATGGCTGACTTCTGTTGGAGTATAAAACGAGATACACCAAACAGTGATCGAAAGCGAAAAGTATTACGTAGATCGTTTGATAAAAAAAGAACTCGCTACAGTAGCAAAAAAGAGTGATATATTTTATATTTATGCATTGTAGTTATTTGTTTTTTATTTTAATGACTCATTTTTAATCTAGTCATTCGTTTTTTAGTCTAGTCATTCGTTTTTTATTCTAGTCATTCAGTTTTTATTCTAGTCATTTACTTTCTATTCCAATCATTCGTTTTTTCTTCTAGTCAATTATTTTTTATTCTAGACATTCGTTTTTTTATTCTAGTCATGTCATAAAAGGTGTTATAAAAAGAACTATACGGTGTGCAAGATCCGGTCGTGCAACCTTTTTGCTGTGTACACCGAGTAACGTTAATGCCGACGGTTCTATCATTGTTAAATAGTGTTACTATTAATTCTTGTGCTACTAAACGTTTCATTCCGCTGCTCATAAATATTCTGGATATCCGTGACGAAATGTATTAGAAAAAAATGCCAAAAATAAACAGGTTTCGTTTCATATGGGGTTATGGAGTTTTCAGGGCTATGGTGTTTCGGGGTTATGGGCTTATGTTATCGCAGGGTTCTGGAGTTTTGGGATTATGACGTTCCATCACACTGCTCAAACGTATTCGGAATGTCAGTAAAAATTCGCAATAATACAAATTGCCTGGAATGAACTGTTTTTTTTATTCAGGGGCAAAGAGGTCATGATGTTATTGGGTTTGGGGGTTATGGGGTTATATCACTTTAGAGTTTTGGGTTAAAGGTGACATGAAGTTACGGTTTCAAGGGGTTAAGGGGTTTCATATGAATGATTTATAGTTATATAATTAAAAAAGCGGTTTTTTTGAGGTTATGGAAAACCCTAGCTAGATGGAGCTATTCTCACCCTAAATTCGGATTTAGCGACCCCAAAAACCGATAGTTAACATAATCTGACCCCCAAACCCAAAAATTTATGTTGCCAGTGATACAGCAATCTTTATTTAAATTGAAAAAAATGTATATATTTAAATTAATTTTCATGAAATTTGAATTTAATTTCATGATGGATCGATATAGAAATTTATAAAATTTTTCAAAATACTTAGTGAACTTAAAAAAAATAACTTTTTCTTAACGATTACCATAAAAGAAATGTAAATACAATTTTGCTGAATTTACAACATTTTTTTAAATATGGTTGAAAATTGAGAAATTATTTGATTGCTAGAAAATTCAATAATATCTCTTAACCTTCAACAGAAAATGGAAAAATTCAAGAGAATGGGCGATATATACAGGGTGTCCCATTTTAACTTGGACACGTCAATAACTCTGAAAATATAGACTTTTGAAAAAAATGTTTCAAATGAAAGTTGTAGGGTTTCAAGGGGGGCATCCAATGGTAACCTTGATCGTGACCTTGACCATGACCTTCAAGGTTATTTGAAGGTCAAGTCGGTTTTCTTAAATGGAAAGTCATAATTTTGATACCGAAAATGGAAAGAGCGGAAAATTTTACGTCCAAATATGACCTTGACCATGACCTTCAAGGTCATTAGAACGTCGAGTCGATTTTTTAAATGGAAACCCACGATCTTCAAGGTCATCTTAAGTTTAAGGCGAATTTTTAAGTGGAACCCTAGATTTTTGACTCCGCTATGAAAGGTACTGAAAATATTAAAGCTGAATAAGTCCTTGACCATTTACAAAATTTGACCTTCTAAGGTCATGATTGACGTTAAATAACTTATTAAATTTGATAATTAATTTCGGTAAGAAATAGCTCGATACTAACTAGTAAGAGTAAGGACTAAGCGTTCCCAACCAGTTAAGGTCAGGAATAAGGTTCCCAACCAGTTAAGGTAAGGAATAAAGGTTCCCAACCAGTTAAGGTAAGAAATAAAGGTTCCTAACCAGTTAAGGTAAGGACTAAGCGTTCCCAACCAGTTAAGGTCAGGAATAAGGTTCCCAACCAGTTAAGGTAAGGAATAAAGGTTCCCAACCAGTTAAGGTAAGGAATAAAGGTTCCCAACCAGTTAAGGTCAGGAATAAAGGTTCCCAACCAGTTAAGGTAAGGACTAAGCGTTCCCAACCAGTTAAGGTCAGGAATAAAGGTTCCCAACGCTTTTATGTACATTTGATAAAATAAATATTTATCTTACTTAATCGTCATTGGCGTTACCTCTTGGTATGAGGTGTTCAAAGTGTCCACCCTGATTTTCTAAACATAATGTTAGTCTCCTCCTAAAGTTACGCATAACACGTTGCAAAGTTTCTTGCGTTACCGATTGACAAGCTTCTATTATTCTCTGCATCATGTTTTCTCTCGTTGTTGGAGCTTCCTGGTAGACAGCATCTTTAGCAAATCCCCAAAAGTATGAGTCAAGAGGATTCAAGTCCGGAGATCTTGGAGGCCATGGCACTGGACCATTGCGGATGATAAGCCGTTCATGATATTGTTGCCGAAGAAACGTTGTCACAATTCCAGCGTGGTGAGCAGGAGCGCCATCTTGTTGAAACCACATTCTTTGTCGAACATCTAATGGGATGTCTTCCAAATAACCAGGTAGATGATTTTGAAGAAAATCTAAATACATCATACCATTAATAGTTCTTTCAAAGAAATGTGGTCCAATCATAGATCCATTAACTATCCCTGCCCATACATGTAAACTCCATCGATGCTGATTTAATACCTCTCTATACCAGTGAGGATTAACTGGCGACCAATAGTGACTGTTATGGCGATTAAGGCTGCCGTTACTATGAAATGTGGCTTCATCACAGAAACAAACAGACCAGAAGAAATCTGGATCTTGATCTAATTCATTAAGTGCCCATGTGCAAAAGTTTACTCTTAATATACAATCATTGTCATTTAATTCTTGAACAAGAGTAATATGGTAAGGATGATATCTGACTAATTGGAGCAGTCGATGTGCTGTTGCTCTAGGAATACCCAATTCTCGTTCAATCTGACGGAGACTGATATGTGGATTTATATGAATCATACCCAATATAGCGAGTAGACGAGGGTCGTTATTGTTCAGGACTCGATTTTGTCGCCTATGACGATGTAGTGCATTTGAACGCGATCTTCTTTCAATGTTTATAATTTGTTGTGGTCCTGGATGTCGACGATCAGGATAACGTTGACGGTAAAGCTGAGAAGCATTTCTGTAATTTCTGTGACATTCCCCAAGAACTAAAAGAATATCAACCACATCATTTGCTAAATAATTAGCCATTTTTTATGAAACTTTTAAAACAACTTTCGATAATTTTCTAATTTTAAGAGAAATAATTTTAGAAGTAAAGCTGTAAACTAATAAGTATTTAGTAGTCTTATTATTGAATAAATTTTGGAATCACAGGCGAATCTACAGCGACAAAGTATCTCAATTCTGAGACGCAGAAAAATATCTGAAATGTATAATAATATCTGAAAGCTCAAATTTGTAGAAATGAACGATGTGACTTTTTTTTTAATTACTATTTTTTATTTATTTAGCACGTCGCCGCGACTACTGCACATCTCGCCTAAAATGCTGAGTTGCGGCTATCGCTGCTTCGTTCTTGTGCTTCGACTATGCGTGCGAAGCTATCACCCGTAACACATTTAATTTAATGGGTTTTTGAGGTTGCTTATTAAGAATTGGAAATGTTTCGCTTGGACAAGATTTTCAAAAAATCAAAACTTACGGCCATGGTTGAGGCTGAAGTTAATTACCGTTAGATATTTTGAAAAAACCTTACAATTATTCTAGACACATTTATAATAATTTTTATTTAGTTATTCTACCGTTCCGATGTTCAAAGTGTAGGTTTCCATTAAAAATTTGACTTGACCTCAAGGTCACCTTAAAGGTCATGGTCAAGGTCATTGTCAACGTCATATGTGGATGTAAAATTTTCCGCACTTTCCATTTACGGGATCAAAATTATGGCTTTCCATTTAAGAAAATCGACTTGACCTTGAAATGACCTTGAAGGTCATAATAAAGATTATCGCCAAGGTCATATTTGGACGTAAAATTTTCCGCTCTTTCCATTTTCGGTATCAAAATTATGACTTTCCATTTAAGAAAACCGACTTGACCTTCAAATAACCTTGAAGGTCATGGTCAAGGTCACGATCAAGGTCACCATTGGATGCCCCCCTTGAAACCCTACAACTTTCATTTGAAACATTTTTTTCAAAAGTCTATATTTTCAGAGTTATTGACGTGTCCAAGTTAAAATGGGACACCCTGTATATATAAGATCAAATAAAGTACAGTTTAAAGGCTTTTATTTAGGCGCTGCTGTAGTAAGAAATACTTCGGTCGTTCAAAAGATATAGGCAATCAAAACATGCTAATGAAGTAGCCTAATAAATTGATCATATGTGTTACATGCTAAAAATATTAATAAATATGTAGAAATTTTGAATTGGGGAAAACTTTTGAACCATATAAGCTTTTTTAATGCAACGAAGCCTTAATTATTACATCAAACTTGTAATTTATTTTATTTTTCATACATTTTCATACATATTACCCATTCTCTGTCAAATCGAAGGACGAAAAATTTTTTATCGCTAAAAATTAGTAAAATGGTTTTTTTCCATATTATGAACCACTCGTAATTTTTTTAGATTTCTTTAGTACATATTTTTAGAGCACCAAAACTTCAAACTTGAGCAAAAACCATATTTTTTACATTTTTGACTAATGTTAAGCTTATATTACTCAGTTAGGTTGCGTTTTAGAAATTTATTACAAAAAAACTTTTCTCTTCAAAATATTCTAAATTTCGAGAAAAAATTAATTTAAAAGTGCAAGCTATTCGCTGGGCTAAAGTCATTTATAACATTGAAATACCACTTTTCAAAGTTTCAAACCATGATCCCATGTCCAAGAAAATCATTGTAGTAGGTAATACATGTATAAATATGGCCTACGAATTTCAAAGTAAACATCCTGGGCGATCCCTTGTAAAAAATTAAAATGTAATTATAAATAATAAAAAATGTTATTTTTAGCTACATTCACTCATTTTAATGTTAACTCTTGCCCATTGGTTGCAGATGTTTCTTCGCAAGCATTCATAGAAATAGTTGTATACTTAACGAATATTAAAATATATAAAAAAGTATTTTTTGAAAGATTTAGAGTGGACCAAATCTTAAGATTTTTTAACAAATCATGTGCCACCGTAGCACATAAAAATATACTTAAATGCTGAATTTAAAACAATTTTTGTTTATTTCATAGTTCAAGGTTATATCATACTGCTAATATTTCTAATTACACATGGTGACAGGTAACAATATAGAAAATTCTTTTCTCATAAGATTCAGAATGGATTAGGCCTTTCTTATCAGAAAAAAAAATAAAAATTAAAAAATTTTAAAAACACTTTTTTATAATAAAGAAAGTATACTCGAAAGTATTAAATAAATTAATTTACTTCCTTGAAATTACTTTTATACAGTTCATTGCAATAATTAAGAGAAAATTTTTGTTGTAACTGATACATCTAAGAAAAAGGTAAAGACATATAATTGATTATTTTGTATTTAGCGTATAAAAAATTGAATTAAAAAATTAGTTAGTTATACTGCTGAGTTACTTTTACTGTAAAATGCAATAACAAGTGTAATGAATTATCAGTCCAAAGCGGATCGTGTCTTATTATATCTTGGACTGTTAACATTATTTGATATGTAAAATTATTTCATGACTGATAATTAAATTAATTATTTCTTAACGGCAGACCGGAGTAGAACCTGATACCGACCGATTAACAATTGAGTTGTTTGTCATTTACTCAAGATTTTTTTACTCAAGAATTACTAAGAAAAAAAATCTACCGCTCTGTTTTTAAGAAAAGTAAGTAACGCCAGAGTAAAAGTTTACGTTTATAATATTTTTGCGTTACTTACTTTTCTCAAAAACAAAGCGATAGATTATTTTCTTCTTGTGCATAAATATTTGTAATAATAATATCTATTACGCTTAACCTTCAATTTGCAGATACAACGATTAATACTTGAGTAAATAACAAAAATCTAAATTAGACAAGGACAGCGAATCCGGCCTGCCTTTAAAGCGTTATTGTATATTGAGATAGATATTAAATTATGAAAGAAATAAAGCAAAAATGATATTCCAAATCTTTTTAGTCAAAGAAAGAAAGTATATTTTAGTTACCAATCATAGTTTACAAGAAATTCAACAATATTCAATTTTTTTCTAATAAGAAAGGCCTGATCTATTCTGAATCTTATGAGGAAAGAATTTTCCATATCGTTACCTGTCACCATGTGTAATTGGAAATATTAGCAGTATGATATAACCTTGAACTATGAAATAAGTAAAAATTGTTTTAAATTTAGCATTTAAGTATATTTTTTATGTGCTACGGTGGTACATGATTTGTTGAAAAATCTTAAGATTTGGTCCACTCTAAATCTTTCAAAAAATACTTTTTTATATATTTTAATATTCGTTAAGTATACAACTATTTCTATGAATGCTTGCGAAGAAACATCTGCAACCAATGGGCAAGAGTTAACATTAAAATGAGTGAATGTAGCTAAAAATAACATTTTTTATTATTTATAATTACATTTTAATTTTTTACAAGGGATCGCCCAGGATGTTTACTTTCAAATTCGTAGGCCATATTTATACATGTATTACCTACTACAATGATTTTCTTGGACATGGGATCATGGTTCGAAACTTTGAAAAGTGGTATTTCAATGTTATAAATCACTTTAGTCCAGCGAATAGCTTGCACTTTTAAATTAATTTTTTCTCAAAATTTAGAATATTTTGAAGAGAAAAGTTTTTTTGTAGTAAATTTCTAAAACGCAACCTAACTGAGTAATATAAGCTTAACATTAGTCAAAAATGTAAAAAATATGGTTTTTGCTCAAGTTTGAAGTTTTGGTGCTCTAAAAATATGTACTGAAGAAATCTAAAAAATTTACGAGTAGTTCATAATATGGAAGAAAACCATTTTACTAATTTTTAGCGATAAAAAATTTTTCGTCCTTCGATTTGACAGAGAATGGGTAATATGTATGAAAATGTATGAAAAATAAAATAAATTACAAGTTTGATGTAATAATTAAGGCTTCGTTGCATTAAAAGAGCTTATATGGTTCAAAAGTTTTCCCCAATTCAAAATTCCTACATATTTATTAATATTTTTAGCATGTAACACATATGATCAATTCATTAGGCTACTTCATTAGCATGTTTTGATTGCCTATATCTTTTAAATGAGTAAAATATTTGCTACGACAACAGCGCTAAAGTAAAAGCCTTTAACCTGTACTTTATTTGATCTTATATATATATATTAGACAAGTCGTTATTTCCCGAAACTTACTGAGCATCGCTCCCAACCCTTAGATCGATGTGTTTATATTAAAAATTGAAAAAGCAGCTGAAATACCTTGTTGGAATAGAGATTTAACCTTGCCGAATCGCAAAAAACTATATTTTTTATTGTTTTTTCTAATTTTTCTTTTTTCTACATACATCTATGACTGAAAAATTTTTTTTGAGACCTTCTTCCACACTTTTTTTATTGCCGTAAGTTAAAATAATATCTTATAGACTGATTTTAGAGCCAAGAAAAATTTTTTTTCCGAATTTTTGCTCTTGGAATATTAAAAAATTTTACTCGATCGGGTTTATTTTCGTGTATTTTGAGATTAAAAGTACTTTATAATTTTTTTTTCAGTCAAACAATCAACATAACTTTAAAGAAGGCTTAAAGATATTCAATTTCCTTTTTTATAAAAGTTTCTAGGTGCTTCTGATACTGAGATATGGACATTTGAATTTGACAGAAAATTCGTAGAATAAAATCTGTAAACATCGTGAGCATCTAATTGACTATCAACTCCTTCTGATCACAAATTCAGTTTCAAAGCACATAGAAACGGTCTAAGTAAAGCAAAATAAAGGTCTTAATTTCAACAAAAAAGTGGCCCTAGGTGTCTTTTGCCCAGTCAGAGTTATGAAATTAGTAAATACCCATATAGAAATAATTTTCGTAAATATCTGTAAATTTATCTGTAAATATCTCTAAATAACTGTACATAATTCGTCATGGGCAGTGATCGATCTGCCCCTAGCATTTTCTTGCTTTTTAGAACTAAAAAGCAAGAAAAAATGTAGGTTTGAATTAAGAGCAATTTACGATTTAATTAAATTTTTTCATTTTTTAGTTATTTTAATAATTATTAATGATAAACCATTTTTTTCAAATATAATTTATTATTTTTTTTCAATAACAATCAGAATCAGAATTATTTTTGTTAAATATATTGGAGAGTTCAAACTGTTTTCACGAATTTGAACCGATGTATTTTTCTTGCTTTTCAGTTCTAACGATAATCCACTAGGGGCAGATCGATCACTGCCCATGACGAATTTATGAAAACTATTGAGACTAAAACATTAATAAAAGTTATTTACACTTATTTATTATTATTTACAATTATTTATAGTTATTTAGTTATTTACGATTACTAACTGATTTTAAAAGTTATTTACTATTATTTACAAACACTTACAGTTACTTACTAATTACTATTATTTACTATTATCAAAATACGATTTTCAAAATTTTTAGGTAAGTAAATAGTTTATTGTTATTTATAATTATTTACGATGATTTACAGTTTTTTATCAAGAGGTGCGGTAGCGCCACGACGGCGTGTTAAGGTACGAATACGAAAACGTCAAGGTGCTACTCTTATACATTAAAATAGAGTTTCAAAAATTTCAAAATCGAATCCCATAAAAAATTTTTAACAAAAAAAAAACCGACTTCAAAAAATGCACTGAAAAGTAAAAAATAATTTATTATCTTTAGAAATCATACAAATAATTGGTAAAATACAATTTTAGAAGTCGGCGTCTAATTCCTCAATGAATGTAAACGTTATTTTTTAACAATAAATGTAAACGTTATTTTTGAACAATGAATGTGAACGTTATTTCTGAAAAAATGGACTAAGTCGTTTTGCTTACGCACCACAGATTTAGAATTAGACGCCGACTTCTAAAATTGTATTTTACCAATTATTTGTATGATTTCTAAAGATAATAAATTATTTTTTACTTTTCAGTGCATTTTTTGAAGTTGGTTTTTTTTTTGTTAAAAATTTTTTATGGGATTCGATTTTGAAATTTTTGAAACTCTATTTTAAAGTATAAGAGTAGCACCTCGACGTTTTCGTATTCGTACCTTAACACGCCGTCGTGGCGCTACCGCACCTCTTGATAAAAAACTGTAAATCATCGTAAATAATTATAAATAACAATAAACTATTTACTTACCTAAAAATTTTGAAAATCGTATTTTGATAATAGTAAGTAATAGTAATTAGTAAGTAACTGTAAGTGTTTGTAAATAATAGTAAATAACTTTTAAAATCAGTTAGTAATCGTAAATAACTAAATAACTATAAATAATTGTAAATAATAATAAATAAGTGTAAATAACTTTTATTAATGTTTTAGTCTCAATAGTTTTCATAAATTCGTCATGGGCAGTAATCGATCTGCCCCTAGTGGATTATCGTTAGAACTGAAAAGCAAGAAAAATACATCGGTTCAAATTCGTGAATCCCATATATATGGGACATTTCCTGTCAACTCGTACGTACTCATAATCACAGGCTTTTCTATATATGTGGGACATTTCATGTCGATTCGCATGCATGCACACGCACGTTAATATACATAGGATTTTTTACGTCAATTCGAACGCACACACACAGGTTTATATATATATGGGACATTTCATGTCAATTCGCACGCATGCACACAGACTTTAATAAACATAAGATTTTTCACGTTAATTGGAACGCACGCATATACGGGTTTATATATATGGAATATTTCATGTCAATGGGCACGCACGCACACACAGGTTTATATATATATGGGACATTCCATGTCGTTGCGCATGCATGCACAGACACGTTAATATACATGGAATTTTCCATGTCAATTCGAACGCACGCACAGACACAGGTTTATACATATGGGACATTTCATATCGATTCGCATGCATGCACACACGCTAATATACATAGGATTTTTCACGCCAATCATAACCCACGACCATACAGGTTCATATATATGGGACATTTCATGACAACTCTAACACACCTATCCAAGTACCCTTAGGTTTACATATATGTGACGTATCATGTCAGCATGCACGCACCGGTTTTCATATATTCGACATTTCTTGTCAACTCGAACGCGCAAACACATCTAAACCTGTACTTGAGGTTTGTATTTATATATATGGGACCGTTTTGTCAATTTGCATGCACGCACACACACGGGCTTATGAATATATATATATATATATGTATATATATACGTATATATACGTGTGTGTATACCTGTGTACACATATACATGGGATATTTAATTTTAAATCACACGTGCGCGCACACACACAGGTTTATATATACGGGACGTTTCATGTCAATTAACATGCATGACACACGTACTTAAGTTTATATATATTTTTCTTTATATATGTATATATATATATATATATATATATATATATATATATATATATATATATATATATATATATATATGGTACTGTTCCTGTCAAGGCGCATGCACGCACACACTTGGGCTTATGAATATATGTATATACATATACATGGGATATTTTATGTCAATTCACATAAGCGCACACCCACATACACACACAGGTATATATATATATATATATATATATATATATATATATATATATATATATATATAGGACGTTTTATGACAATTTTTCCCATATATATTTATATTTATTAAAAAAGTTTTGAAATCAATCAAGCAATCGTTAAATACTTCTGTATTTAATTCATTCTTTTTAAAATAATATTAAATTCATAAAATTATCACTACACTATCTTTCGATTTTCGAATGTAATAAAATTTCTTTAAAGCTTTTGAATATTATGTCTCTTATTTTTTGTTTCAAGTCATTATTCAAACTGATGAATACTATTTTATTATGTTATTATTACTTTAAGATAGGTATATTTTAGGCAAGTTTAGGTATTGAATAGTATAGTATTGTTTAAAACATTGCCCCTAAATATTTCATTTATATTAACTACATATATCATATTTTTAAAATTTCAGTTCTTGAGAGTACTGAAATAAATTGAGTAATTATTATTAAGTTTATACCTTTTACTAGATTTATCTATAGTCTTTGCTTGAGAAAGTTTTGAAGTCAATCAAGCAATCGTCGAGTACTTCTGTATTTAATTTGATCTTTTTAATAATATGAAATTCATGAAATATTTACAGTTCCGGCTAAAGAAAGTTTTAAAATCAATAAAGCAATCGTCGAGTACTTCTGTATTCAATTCTTACTTTTTAATAATATAAAATCCATAAAATGTTCAATTTATATTCTCTTTGATAGACGAATATTTTAAAAAATTTTGCCAAATAATTTTTGAAAAAAAGGGATTATTGAGATGAAGATAGCGATGATAGTGCACATCCAAATGAAAAAAAAATGATATATCAAATCGACTTATTATTTCATTTATAAGTGAATACCCACACAGCATGAAAGATATAATTGGAATATTCCGAAATATTCCAATGGAATATTTTATTGGAATATGTATAGAAGCTTTATAAAAGAAAACAAAAATATTCCTGAAATATTGCAAAGGAAACTTCCTACGAAGAAACCCCGGAAGCCTCCATAAACCTTCCAAGAAAGATTCCATTGGAAGATTGATGAATCATTGCACCTAAAGATTTCATGGAAGCTTTATAGAAGACTTCGTTTTCCTTTCAAGGAAATGTTGGGAATTTTCACTGTGATATTCCGACTTAAGTCTCCTGAAAGATTCTGTAAACCTTCCAGGGAAGATTTCGTTAGAAGATTAATGAAAAATTGCACCGAAAGATTCCATGGAAGCTTCAATGGAAGACTCCGATTACCTTTCAGCGAAATATTAAAGATTCTCACTGAAATATTACGGTTCCAGTATCCTAAAAGTTTCTGTAAACCTTCAAACAAAGATTCCGATAGAAGATTAATTAATCATTGCAACAAAAGATTTATTGAAAGCTTGAGTAGAAGACTCCGTTTACCTTTTAGCGAAATATTGGAAATTGTCATTGAAACATTCCAGAGCGAGGCTCCTGTAAGCTTCTGTAGGCCTTCCAAAGAATATTCCGTTGAAAGATTGATAAATCATTGCACCAAAAGATTTCATGTAAGCTTTATAGAAGACTCCGTTTTTCTTTAAGAGAAACGTTCGAAATTTTCACTGGAATATTCTAATATCAGTCTCCTGGAAGATTCCTTCAACCTTCCAAGGAAGATTCCGTTGATAGATTGATAAAGCATTGCACTGAAAGATATTATAGAAGCTTGAATGGTAGACTCCGTTTACCTTTCAGAGAAATATTGAAGATTGTCACTGAAATATTCCAATTCGAGTATCCTGGAAGTTTCTGTAAACCTTCCAAGAAAGATTACGTTGGAATATTGATTAATCATTGCACTGAAAGATTTCATGGAAGCTTGAATGGAAGACTCAGTTTACCTTTTAGCAAAATATTAGAAATTGTCATTAAATCATTCCAGTGGTAGGCTTCTGTAAGCTTCTGTAAGCCTTTCAAGAAATATTCCGTTGAAAGATTGATGAATCATTGCACCGAAAGATTTCATGAAATCTTTATAGAAGACTCCGTTTTTCTTTCAGGGAAATGTTCGGAATTTTCACTGGAATATTCCGATTTCAGTCTCCTGGAAGTTTCCTTAAACCTTCCAAGGAAAATTCCGTTGAAAGATTGATGAAGCATTGCACTGAAAGATTTCATGAGAGCTTGAATTGTAGACTGCGTTCACCTTTCAGCGAAATATTGAAGATTCTCACTGAAATATTCCGGTTCGAGTATCCTGGAAGTTTCTGTGAACCTTCCAAGGAAGATTTCGTTATAAGATTGATGAAGCATTGCACTGAAAAATTTCATGGAAGCTTGAATTGTAGACTCCGTTTACCTTTCAGCAAAATATTAGAAATCGTCATTGAAACATTTCAGTGGAAGGCTCCTGAAAGCTTCCGTAAACCTTCTAAGGAAAATTCCATTGAATGGTTGATAAATCATTGCACCGTAAGATTTTATTTAAGCTCAAATAAAAGACTTCGTTTACTTTTTAGCGAAATTTTGAAGATTTTCACTGAAATATTTCGGTTCGAGTATCCTGGAAGGTTCCGTAAACCTTGCAAGAAAGATTCCGTTGGAAGATTGATTAATCATTGCACCGAAAGATTTCATGGAAGCTTGAATGGAAGACTTCGTTTACCTTTCAGCAAAATATTGCAAAATGTCATTGAAACATTCTAGTGAAAGGCTCCTGTAAGCTTCTGTCAACCTTCTAAGAAACATTCCGTTGGAAGATTGATGAATCATTGCACCGAAAGATTATATGGAAGCTTTATGGAAGACTCCGTTTTCCTTTCCAGGAAATGTTCGTAATTTTCACTGGAATATTCAAAATTCAGTCTCCTGGAAAATTCCTTAAAACTTCTAAGGGAGATTTCTTTGAAAGATTGATGAAGCATCGTACTAAAAGATTTCATGGAAGCTTAAATGGAAGACTTCGTTTACCTTCCAGCGGAATATTGGAAATCGTCATTGAAACATTCCAGTGAAAGGCTTCCGAAAGCTTTAGTAAACCTTCCTAGGAAGATTCCGTTGGAAGATTGGTGAAGCATTGCACTGAAAGATTTCATGAAAGCTCGAATTGTAGACTTTGATTACATTCAGCGAGACATTGGAAATCGTCATTAAAACATTCCAGTGGAAGGCTCCTGTAAGCTTCCGTAAACCTTCCAGGGAATATTCCGTTGGAAGATTGACAAATCATTGCACCGAAAGATTTTATGGAAGCTTTATAAAAGACTCCGTTTTTCTTTCAGAGAAATGTTCGGAATTTTCACTAAAATATTTTGATTTCAGTCTCCTGGAAGATTCCTTAAACCTTCCAGGGAATATTCCGTTGGAAGATTGATGAATCATTACACCGAAAGATTTCATGAAATCTTTATAGAAGACTCCGTTTTCCTTACGGGGAAATGTTCGGAATTTTCACTGAGTATTCCGATTTCAGTCTCCTGAAAGTTTCCTTAAACCTTCCAAGGAAGATTCCGTTGGAAGATTGATGAAGTATTACACTATAAGATTTCATGATAGCTTGAATTGTAGACTGCGTTTACCTTTCAGCTAAATATTGGAAATCGTCTTTGAAACATTCCAGAAAAAGGCTCCTGTAAGCCTCTTTAAACCTCCCCAGGAATATTCTATTGGAAGATTGATGAATCGTTGCACCGAAAGATTTCATGGTAGCTTTATAGAAGACTCCGTTTTTCTTTTGGGGAAATGTTCGGTATTTTCACTGGAATATTCCGATTTCAGTCTCCTGGAAGATTCCTTAAACCTACCAAGGAAGATTCCGTTAGAAGATTGATGAAGCATTGCACTGAAAGATTTCATGGAAGCTTGAATTGTAAACTCCGTTTACCTTTCAGCGAAATATTAGAAATCGTCATTGAAACATTTCAGTGGAAGGCTCCTGAAAGCTTCCGTAAACCTTCTAAAGAAAATTCCATTGGATGGTTGATAAATCATTGCGCCGTAAGATTTTATTTAAGCTCAATTGAAAGACTTCGTTTACTTTTTAGCAAAATTTTGAAGATTTTTACTGGAATATTTCGGTTCGAGTATCCTGGAAGCTTCCGTAAACCTTGCAAGAAAGATTTCGTTGGAAGATTAATTAATCATTGCACCGAAAGATTTCATGGAAGCTTAAATGGAAGACTTCGTTTACCTTTCAGTGAAATATTGCAAAATGTCTTTGAAACATTCTAGTGAAAGGCTCCTGTAAGCTTCTGTCAACCTTCTAAGGAACATTTTGTTGGAAGATTGATAAATCATTGCACTGAAAGATTTTATGGAAGCTTTATGGAAGACTCCGTTTTCCTTTCGAGGAAATGTTCGTAATTTTCACTGGAATATTCAAAATTTAGTCTCCTGGAAAATTCCTTAAACCTTTTAAGGGAGATTTCTTTGAAAAAATGATGAAGCATTGCACTAAAAGATTTCATGGAAGCTTGAATGGAAGACTTCATTTACCTTCCAGCGGAATATTGGAAATCGTCATTGAAACAATCCAGTGAAAGGCTCCCGAAAGCTTTAGTAAATCTTCCTAGGAAGATTTTGTTGGAAGATTGGTGAAGCATTGCACTAAAAGATTTCATGGAAGCTCGAATTTTAGACTTCGATTACATTCAGCGAGATATTAGAAATCGTCATTAAAACATTCTAGTGGAAGGCTCCTGTAAGCTTCCGTAAACCTTCCAGGGAATATTCCGTTGGAAAATTGATGAATCATTGCACCGTAAGATTTTATTCAAGCTCAAATAGAAGACTTCGTTTACTTTTCAGCGAAATTTTGAAGATTTTCACTAAAATATTTTGGTTCGAGTATCCTGGAAGGTTCCGTAAACCTTGCAAGAAAGATTCCGTTGAAAGATTGATTAATCATTGCACCGAAAGATTTCATGAAAGCTTGAATGAAAGACTTCGTTAACCTTTCAGCAAAATATTGAAAATGTCATTGAAACATTCTAGTAAGAGGCTCCTGTCAGCTTCTGTCAACCTTCTAAGAAACATTCCGTTGGAAGATTGATGAATCATTGCACCGAAAGATTATATGGAAGCTTTATGGAAGACTCCGTTTTTCTTTCGAGGAAATGTTCGTAATTTTCACTGGAATATTCAAAATTCAGTCTCCTGAAAAATTCCTTAAACCTTCTAAGGGAGATTTCTTTGAAAGATTGATGAAGCATTGTACTAAAAGATTTCATGGAAGCTTGAATAGAAGGCTTCGTTTACCTTCCAGCGGATTATTGGAAATCGTCATTGAAACATTTCAGTGAAAGGCTTTCGAAAGCTTTAGTAAACCTTCCTAGGAAGATTCCGTTGGAAGATTGGTGAAGCATTGCACTGAAAGATTTCATGGAAGCTCGAATTGTAGACTTCGATTACATTCAGCGAGATATTGGAAATCGTCATTAAAACATTCCAGTGGAAGGCTCCTGTAAGCTTCCGTAAACCTTCCAGGGAATATTCCGTTGGAAGATTGATAAATCATTGCACTAAAAGATTTTATGGAAGCTTTATAAAAGACTCCGTTTTTCTTTCGGAGAAATGTTCGGAATTTTCACTAAAATATTTTGATTTCAGTCTCCTGGAAGATTCCTTAAACCTTACAGGGAATATTCCGTTGGAAGATTGATGAATCATTGCACCGAAAGATTTCATGAAATCTTTATAGAAGACTCCGTTTTCCTTACGGGGAAATGTTCGGAATTTTCACTGAGTATTCCGATTTCAGTCTCCTGAAAGTTTCCTTAAACCTTCCAAGGAAGATTCCGTTGGAAGATTGATGAAGTATTACACTATAAGATTTCATGATAGCTTGAATTGTAGTTTGCGTTTACCTTTCAGCTAAATATTAGAAATCGTCTTTGAAACATTCCAGAAAAAGGCTCCTGTAAGCTTCTTTAAACCTTCCCAGGAATATTCTATTGGAAGATTGATGAATCGTTGCACCGAAAGATTTCATGGTAGCTTTATAGAAGACTCCGTTTTTCTTTCGGGGAAATGTTCGGTATTTTCACTGGAATATTCCGATTTCAGTCTCCTGGAAGATTCCTTAAACCTACCAAGGAAGATTCCGTTGGAGGATTGATGAAGCATTGCACTGAAATATTTCATGGAAGCTTGAATTGTAGACTCCGTTTACCTTTCAGCGAAATATTAGAAATCGTCATTGAAACATTTCAGTGGAAGGCTCCTTAAAGCTTCCGTAAACCTTCTAAGGAAAATTCCATTGGATGGTTGATAAATCATTGCACCGTAAGATTTTATTCAAGCTCAAATAGAAGACTTCGTTCACTCTTCAGCGAAATTTTGAAGATTTTCACTGAAATATTTTGGTTTGAGTATCCTGGAAGGTTCCGTAAACCTTGCAAGAAAGATTCCGTTGAAAGATTGATTAATCATTGCACCGAAAGATTTCATGGAAGCTTGAATGGAAGACTTCGTTAACCTTTCAGCAAAATATTGCAAAATGTCATCGAAACATTCCAGTGAGAGGCTCCTGTCAGCTTCTGTCAACCTTCTAAGAAACATTCCGTTGGGAGATTGATGAATCATTGCACCGAAAGATTATATGGAAGCTTTATGGAAGACTCCGTTTTCCTTTCGAGGAAATGTTCGTAATTTTCACTGGAATATTCAAAATTCAGTCTCCTGGAAAATTCCTTAAACCTTCTAAGGGAGATTTCTTTGAAAGATTGATGAAGCATTGTACTAAAAGATTTCATGGAAGCTTGAATGGAAGACTTCGTTTACCTTCCAGCGGAATATTGGAAATCGTCATTGAAACATTCCAGTGAAAGGCTTCCGAAAGCTTTAGTAAACCTTCCTAGGAAGATTCCGTTGGAAGATTGGTGAAGCATTGCACTAAAAGATTTCATGGAAGCTTGAATTGTAGACTTCGATTACATTCAGCGAGATATTGGAAATCGTCATTAAAACATTCCAGTGGAAGGCTCCTGTAAGCTTCCGTAAACCTTCCAGGGAATATTCCGTTGGAAGATTGATAAATCATTGCACTAAAAGATTTTATGGAAGCTTTATAAAAGACTCCGTTTTCCTTTCGGAGAAATGTTCGGAATTTTCACTAAAATATTTCGATTTCAGTCTCCTGGAAGATTCCTTAAACCTTCCAGGGAATATTCCGTTGGAAGATTGATGAATCATTGCACCAAAAGATTTCATGAAATCTTTATAGAAGACTCCGTTTTCCTTACGGGGAAATGTTCGGAATTTTCACTGAGTATTCCGATTCCAGTCTCCTTAAAGTTTCCTTAAACCTTCCAAGGAAGATTCCGTTGGAAGATTGATGAAGTATTACACTATAAGATTTCATGATAGCTTGAATTGTAGACTGCGTTTACCTTTCAGCTAAATATTGGAAATCGTCTTTGAAACATTTCAGAAAAAGGCTCCTGTAAGCTTCTTTAAACCTTCCCAGGAATATTCTATTGGAAGATTGATGAATCGTTGCACCGAAAGATTTCATGGTAGCTTTATAGAAGACTCCGTTTTTCTTTCGGGGAAATGTTCGGTATTTTCACTGGAATATTCCGATTTCAGTCTCCTGGAAGATTCCTTAAACCTACCAAGGAAGATTCCGTTGGAAGATTGATGAAGCATTGCACTGAAATATTTCATGGAAGCTTGAATTGTAGACTCCGTTTACCTTTCAGCGAAATATTAGAAATCGTCATTGAAACATTTCAGTGGAAGGCTCCTTAGAGCTTCCGTAAACCTTCTAAGGAAAATTCCATTGGATGGTTGATAAATCATTGCACCGTAAGATATTATTTAAGCTTAAATGGAAGACTTCGTTCACTTTTTAGCAAAATTTTGAAGATTTTCACTGAAATATTTCGGTTCGAGTATCCTGGAAGGTTCCGTAAACCTTGCAAGAAAGATTCCGTTGGAAGATTGATTAATCATTGCACCGAAAGATTTCATGGAAGTTTAAATAGAAGACTTCGTTTACCTTTCAGTGAAATATTGCAAAATGTCTTTGAAACATTCTAGTGAAAGGCTCCTGTAAGCTTCTGTCAACCTTCTAAGGAACATTTTGTTGGAAGATTGATAAATCATTGCACTGAAAGATTTTATGGAAGCTTTATGGAAGACTCCGTTTTCCTTTCGAGGAAATGTTCGTAATTTTCACTGGAATATTCAAAATTTAGTCTCCTGGAAAATTCCTTAAACCTTTTAAGGGAGATTTCTTTGAAAAAATGATGAAGCATTGCACTAAAAGATTTCATGGAAGCTTGAATGGAAGACTTCATTTACCTTCCAGCGGAATATTGGAAATCGTCATTGAAACAATCCAGTGAAAGGCTCCCGAAAGCTTTAGTAAATCTTCCTAGGAAGATTTTGTTGGAAGATTGGTGAAGCATTGCACTAAAAGATTTCATGGAAGCTCGAATTTTAGACTTCGATTACATTCAGCGAGATATTAGAAATCGTCATTAAAACATTCTAGTGGAAGGCTCCTGTAAGCTTCCGTAAACCTTCCAGGGAATATTCCGTTGGAAAATTGATGAATTATTGCACCGAAAGATTTTATGGAAGCTTTATAGAAGACTCCGTTTTTCTTTCGGAGAAATGTTCGGAATTTTCACTAAAATATTTTGATTTCAGTCTCCTGGAAGATTCCTTAAACCTTCCAGGGAATATTCTGTTGGAAGATTGATGAATCATTGCATCGAAAGATTTCATGAAATCTCTATAGAAAACTCCGTTTTCCTTACAAGGAAATGTTCGGAATTTTCACTGAGTATTCCGATTTCAGTCTCCTGAAAGTTTCCTTAAACCTTCCAAGGAAGATTCCGTTGGAAGATTGATGGAGCATTGCACTGAAAGATTTCATGGAAGCTTGAATTGTAAACTCCGTTTACCTTTCAGCGAAATATTAGAAATCGTCATTGAAACATTTCAGTGGAAGGCTCCTGAAAGCTTCCGTAAACCTTCTAAGGAAAATTCCATTGGATGGTTGATGAATCATTGCACCGTAAGATTTTATTCAAGCTCAAATAGAAGACTTCGTTTACTTTTCAGCGAAATTTTGAAGATTTTCACTAAAATATTTTGGTTCGAGTATCCTGGAAGGTTCCGTAAACCTTGCAAGAAAGATTCCGTTGAAAGATTGATTAATCATTGCACCGAAAGATTTCATGAAAGCTTGAATGAAAGACTTCGTTAACCTTTCAGCAAAATATTGAAAATGTCATTGAAACATTCTAGTAAGAGGCTCCTGTCAGCTTCTGTCAACCTTCTAAGAAACATTCCGTTGGAAGATTGATGAATCATTGCACCGAAAGATTATATGGAAGCTTTATGGAAGACTCCGTTTTTCTTTCGAGGAAATGTTCGTAATTTTCACTGGAATATTCAAAATTCAGTCTCCTGAAAAATTCCTTAAACCTTCTAAGGGAGATTTCTTTGAAAGATTGATGAAGCATTGTACTAAAAGATTTCATGGAAGCTTGAATAGAAGGCTTCGTTTACCTTCCAGCGGATTATTGGAAATCGTCATTGAAACATTTCAGTGAAAGGCTTTCGAAAGCTTTAGTAAACCTTCCTAGGAAGATTCCGTTGGAAGATTGGTGAAGCATTGCACTGAAAGATTTCATGGAAGCTCGAATTGTAGACTTCGATTACATTCAGCGAGATATTGGAAATCGTCATTAAAACATTCCAGTGGAAGGCTCCTGTAAGCTTCCGTAAACCTTCCAGGGAATATTCCGTTGGAAGATTGATAAATCATTGCACTAAAAGATTTTATGGAAGCTTTATAAAAGACTCCGTTTTTCTTTCGGAGAAATGTTCGGAATTTTCACTAAAATATTTTGATTTCAGTCTCCTGGAAGATTCCTTAAACCTTACAGGGAATATTCCGTTGGAAGATTGATGAATCATTGCACCGAAAGATTTCATGAAATCTTTATAGAAGACTCCGTTTTCCTTACGGGGAAATGTTCGGAATTTTCACTGAGTATTCCGATTTCAGTCTCCTGAAAGTTTCCTTAAACCTTCCAAGGAAGATTCCGTTGGAAGATTGATGAAGTATTACACTATAAGATTTCATGATAGCTTGAATTGTAGTTTGCGTTTACCTTTCAGCTAAATATTAGAAATCGTCTTTGAAACATTCCAGAAAAAGGCTCCTGTAAGCTTCTTTAAACCTTCCCAGGAATATTCTATTGGAAGATTGATGAATCGTTGCACCGAAAGATTTCATGGTAGCTTTATAGAAGACTCCGTTTTTCTTTCGGGGAAATGTTCGGTATTTTCACTGGAATATTCCGATTTCAGTCTCCTGGAAGATTCCTTAAACCTACCAAGGAAGATTCCGTTGGAGGATTGATGAAGCATTGCACTGAAATATTTCATGGAAGCTTGAATTGTAGACTCCGTTTACCTTTCAGCGAAATATTAGAAATCGTCATTGAAACATTTCAGTGGAAGGCTCCTTAAAGCTTCCGTAAACCTTCTAAGGAAAATTCCATTGGATGGTTGATGAATCATTGCACCGTAAGATTTTATTCAAGCTCAAATAGAAGACTTCGTTCACTCTTCAGCGAAATTTTGAAGATTTTCACTGAAATATTTTGGTTTGAGTATCCTGGAAGGTTCCGTAAACCTTGCAAGAAAGATTCCGTTGAAAGATTGATTAATCATTGCACCGAAAGATTTCATGGAAGCTTGAATGGAAGACTTCGTTAACCTTTCAGCAAAATATTGCAAAATGTCATCGAAACATTCCAGTGAGAGGCTCCTGTCAGCTTCTGTCAACCTTCTAAGAAACATTCCGTTGGGAGATTGATGAATCATTGCACCGAAAGATTATATGGAAGCTTTATGGAAGACTCCGTTTTCCTTTCGAGGAAATGTTCGTAATTTTCACTGGAATATTCAAAATTCAGTCTCCTGGAAAATTCCTTAAACCTTCTAAGGGAGATTTCTTTGAAAGATTGATGAAGCATTGTACTAAAAGATTTCATGGAAGCTTGAATGGAAGACTTCGTTTACCTTCCAGCGGAATATTGGAAATCGTCATTGAAACATTCCAGTGAAAGGCTTCCGAAAGCTTTAGTAAACCTTCCTAGGAAGATTCCGTTGGAAGATTGGTGAAGCATTGCACTAAAAGATTTCATGGAAGCTTGAATTGTAGACTTCGATTACATTCAGCGAGATATTGGAAATCGTCATTAAAACATTCCAGTGGAAGGCTCCTGTAAGCTTCCGTAAACCTTCCAGGGAATATTCCGTTGGAAGATTGATAAATCATTGCACTAAAAGATTTTATGGAAGCTTTATAAAAGACTCCGTTTTCCTTTCGGAGAAATGTTCGGAATTTTCACTAAAATATTTCGATTTCAGTCTGCTGGAAGATTCCTTAAACCTTCCAGGGAATATTCCGTTGGAAGATTGATGAATCATTGCACCAAAAGATTTCATGAAATCTTTATAGAAGACTCCGTTTTCCTTACGGGGAAATGTTCGGAATTTTCACTGAGTATTCCGATTCCAGTCTCCTTAAAGTTTCCTTAAACCTTCCAAGGAAGATTCCGTTGGAAGATTGATGAAGTATTACACTATAAGATTTCATGATAGCTTGAATTGTAGACTGCGTTTACCTTTCAGCTAAATATTGGAAATCGTCTTTGAAACATTTCAGAAAAAGGCTCCTGTAAGCTTCTTTAAACCTTCCCAGGAATATTCTATTGGAAGATTGATGAATCGTTGCACCGAAAGATTTCATGGTAGCTTTATAGAAGACTCCGTTTTTCTTTCGGGGAAATGTTCGGTATTTTCACTGGAATATTCCGATTTCAGTCTCCTGGAAGATTCCTTAAACCTACCAAGGAAGATTCCGTTGGAAGATTGATGAAGCATTGCACTGAAATATTTCATGGAAGCTTGAATTGTAGACTCCGTTTACCTTTCAGCGAAATATTAGAAATCGTCATTGAAACATTTCAGTGGAAGGCTCCTTAGAGCTTCCGTAAACCTTCTAAGGAAAATTCCATTGGATGGTTGATAAATCATTGCACCGTAAGATATTATTTAAGCTTAAATGGAAGACTTCGTTCACTTTTTAGCAAAATTTTGAAGATTTTCACTGAAATATTTCGGTTCGAGTATCCTGGAAGGTTCCGTAAACCTTGCAAGAAAGATTCCGTTGGAAGATTGATTAATCATTGCACCGAAAGATTTCATGGAAGTTTAAATAGAAGACTTCGTTTACCTTTCAGCGAAATATTGCAAAATGTCATTGAAACATTCTAGTGAAAGGCTCCTGTAAGCTTCTGTCAACCTTCTAAGAAACATTTCGTTGGAAGATTGATGAATCATTGCACCGAAAGATTTTATGGAAGCTTTATGGAAGACTCCGTTTTCCTTTCGAGGAAATGTTCGTACTTTTCACTGGTATATTCAAAATTCAGTCTCCTGGAAAATTCCTTAAACCTTCTAAGGGAGATTTCTTTGAAAGATTGATGAAGCATTGCACTAAAAGATTTCATGGAAGCTTGAATGGAAGACTTCGTTTACCTTCCAGCGGAATATTGGAAATCGTCATTGAAACATTCCAGTAAAAGGCTCCCGAAAGATTTAGTAAACCTTCCTAGGAAGATTCCGTTGGAAGATTGGTGAAGCATTGCACTGAAAGATTTCATGGAAACTCGAATTGTAGACTTCGATTACATTTAGCGAGATATTGGAAATCGTCATTAAAATATTCCAGTGGAAGGCTCCTGTAAGCTTCCGTAAAGCTTCCAGGGAATATTCCGTTGGAAGATTGATAAATCATTGCACCGAAAGATTTTATGGAAGCTTTATAGAAGATTCCGTTTTTCTTTTGGAGAAATGTTCAGAATTTTCACTAAAATATTTTGATTTTAGTCTCCTGGAAGATTTATTAAACCTTCCAAGGAAGATTCTGTTGGTAGATTGATAAAGCATCGCACTGAAAGATATCATGGAAGCGTGAATGGTAGATTCCGTTTACGTTTCAGCGAAATATTTGAAATCGTCATTAAAACATTCCACACTGAGAGAAAATTCATGCCAATAGAGCATGTGGTCTACGTATTCAAAGTTAGTAAGTAATATCCTATGCTTCAATAACAACGCTATCTACTCTTACGAGGTTTGTGCTATCTAAAAACTGTTTGTTTACATGCTTTAGTAGCTCCCCACTCTTATATCCTTCGATAGCTAGCGCTGTATCCTCTCATGGGACGTGAAGGAAGTAAACGTGGCTTGTCCATTATTCTTTCTTTACTGCTCACTATGGCATTCTTCTATTGCTCAAGTCGCCTCCTCTTTTGGGTGGCGACGCGAGCAAACACGGCTGGTCTATATCCAAAATCATGTTGCAAATTTCGTTAACGTATTTTCGTAGCGTGAATCTTTTATTTCTTTTCTTTTTTTATGAAGGGAGATACGTTATAAATATAACCTGTTAAACTTTTTAACTTTAAATAATTTATTTTTAACTTAAAATTTTATTATTTAAAACCGCTGGGGGGCAGATAAGCATGTACGATTTTACGCCAGAGATATTTCGAAGTAGCGTTGGTCTAGTGCGTAACGTTCGCGTTTTTCCTTTTAAGTACGCGAGTTCAACTCTTGGTTAGAACCACTTTTTTTAAACTTTTCTTTATTATTTCAATAGTTTTTATTGCTTTTTTTTATTTTCTATTTTTTCATTAATTTTAAAATCTATTTTTTCACAAGTTACTTAAAATATGCTCGTTTTTTTTATTAATTTTTTTAAATAAATTATTTCATATAGATAATTAATTCAAAATATTAATAAATAAATAATAGTGATATTTACAATACTATAGTTCAATTTTGTCTTCATAAACATATTTCATTATACAATATATATTATAACATAAGTAATAATAACTCAGTTTTATTTATTTATTGTAATTTATTGTAAATTTTATAAACTAAATTATAAATAAATTAAACTATACTATTATAAAATAAACATCACTATTATAAAATAAACATCACTATTATTTATTTATCAATATTTGTAATTACAACCTATAAAGAATAATTTATTTTTAAAAAATTTTCATTGAAAAAAACAAGCGTACTTGTGAAAAATTAAATTTTAAAATTATTTAAAAAATACAAAATCTAAAAAAAATAAATATAAAAAGGAATAAAAAATATTAAAACAATAAAAAAAAATTAAAAAAAAAGTGACCTTAGCCGAGAGTTGAACTCGCGTACTCAAAAGGAAAAGCGTGAACGTTACGCACTAGACCAACGCTACTCCGAAATATCTCTGGCATAAAATCGTACATGCTCATCTGCCCCCCAGCGGTTTAAAATAATTAAATTTTAAGTTAAAAATTAATTATTTAAAGTTAAAAAGTTTAACAGGTTATATTTATAACGTATCTCCCTTCATAAAAAAAGAAAAGAAATAAAAGATTCACGCTACGAGAATACGTTAAAGAAATTTGCAACATAATTTTGGGTATAGACCAGCCGTGTTTGCTCGCGTTGCCACCCAAAAGAGGAGGCGACTCAAGCAAACAAAGGATATGAGAGTGGGGAGTCATCGAAGTATACCACGTGAGTCATCAGTGAATGCCGTTCATGCTTTAGTTACTCTCCATACCATCTTTTTTAGTATAATGTTATCCAATACTAATAGAGCTTCTCACGGCCTGTCATATTTGTATCAATGTTTTATATGCTTGCATAGATGGCAGTTCGCATGCTCTATTAGCATGAATTTTCTCTCAGTGCAGTGGAAGGCTCCTGAAAGCTTCCGTAAACCTTCCGAAAAAGATTTCGTTAGAAGATTGATGAATCATTGCACCGAAAGATTCCATGAAAGCTTAAATGGAAGACTCCGTTTACCTTTCAGCGAAATATTACAAATTCTCCCTGAAATAATCCGGTTCGAGTATCCTGAAAGTTTTTGTAAACCTTCCAAGAAAGATTCCGTTGGAAGATTGATTAATCATTGCACCAAAAGATTTCATGGAAGCTTGAATGGAAGACTCCGTTTACCTTTTACCTAAATATTAGGAATTGTCATTGGAACATTCCAGTGGAAGGCTTCTGTAAGCTTCTGTAAAACTTTCGAGGAATATTCCGTTGGAAGATTGATTAATCATTGCACCAAAAGATTTCATGGAAGCTTGAATGGAAGACTCCATTTACCTTTTAGCGAAATATTAGGAATTGTCATTGAAACATTCCAGTGGAAGGCTTCTGTAAGTTTCTGTAAACCTTTCGAGGAATATTCCATTGGAAGATTGATGAATCATTGCACCGAAAGATTTCATGAAATCTTTATAGTAGACTCCGTTTTCCTTTTGGGGAAATGTTCGGAATTTTCACTAAAAATTCCGATTTCAGTCTCCTGAAAGTTTCCTTAAACCTTCCAAGAAAGATTCCGTTGGAAGATTGATGGAGTATTGCACTGAAAGATTTCATGGAAGCTTGAATTGTAGACTCCGTTCACCTTTCATCGAAATATTAGACATCGTCATTGAAACATTTTAGTGGAAGGCTCCTGAAAGCTTCCGTTAACCTTCAAAGAAAAATTCCATTGGATGGTAGAGAAATCATTGCACCGTGAGATTTTATTTAAGCTGAACTGGAAGACTTCGTTTACTTTTCAGCGAAATATTGAAGATTTTCACTGAAATATTTCGGTTCGAGTATCCTAGAAGCTTCCGTAAACCTTGCAAGGAAGATTCCGTTGGAAGATTGATTAATCATGGCAACGAAAGATTTCATGGAAGCTTGAATTGAAGACTTCGTTTACCTTTCAGTGACATATTGCAAAATGTCATTGAAACCTTCTAGTGAAAGGCTCCTGTAAGCTTCTGTCAACCTTCTAAGAAACATTCCGTTAAAAGATTGATGAATCATTGCACCGAAAGATTTCATGGAAGCTTTATGAAAGACTCTGTTTTTATTTCGAGAAAATGTTCGGAATTTTCACTGGAATATTCAAAATTCAGTCTCCTGGAAAATTCCTTAAACCTTCCAAGGGAGATTTCTTTAAAAGATTGATGAAGCAGTGCACTAAAAGATTTCCTGGAAGCTTGAATGGAAGACTTCGTTTACCTTCCAGCGAAATATTGGAAATTGTCATTGAAACATTCCAGTGGAAGGCTTCCGAAAGCTTTAGTAAACCTTCCTAGGAAGATTCCGTTGGAAGATTGGTGAAGCATTACACTGAAAGATTTCATGGAAGCTTGAATTGTAGACTTCGATTACCTTTAGCAAGATATTGGAAATCGTCATTAAAACATTCCAGTGGAAGGCTCCTGTGAGCTTCCGTAAACCTTTCAGAGAATATTCCGTTGGAAGATTAATAAATCATTGCACTAAAAGATTTCATGGAAGCTTTATAGAAGACTCCGTTTTTCTTTCGGAGGAATGTTCGGAATTTTCACTTAAATATTTTGATTTCAGTCTCCTGGAAGATTCCTTAAACCTTCCAAGGAAGATTCTGTTGGTAGATTGATAAAGCATCGCACTGAAAGATATCATGGAAGCTTGAATGGTAGATTCCGGTAACGTTTCAGCGAAATATTGGAAATCGTCATTAAAACATCCCAGTGGAAGGCTCCTGAAAGCTTCCGTAAACCTTCCGAAGAAGATTTCCTTGGGAGATTGATGAATCATTGCACCGAAAGATTCCATGGGAGCTTAAATGGAAGACTCCGTTTACCTTTCAGCGAAATATTGAAGATTCTCACTGAAATGTTCCGGTTCGAGTATCCTGGAAGTTTTTGTAAACCTTCCAAGAAAGATTCCATTGGAAGATTGATTAATCATTGCACCGAAAGATTTCATGGAAGCTTGAATGTAAGACTCCGTTTACCTTTCAGCGAAATATTGAAGGTTCTCACTGAAATATTCCGGCTCGAGTATCCTGGAAGTTTTTGTAAACCTTCCAAGAAAGATTCCGTTGGAAGATTGATTAATCATTGCACCGACAGATTTCATGAAAGCTTAAATGGAAGACTCCGTTTACCTTTTAGCGAAATATTAGGAATTGTCATTGAAACATTTCAGTGGAAGGCTCCTGAAAGCTTTCGTAAACCTTCTAAGGGAAATTCCATTGGATGGTTGATGAATCATTGCACCGTAAGATTTTATTTAAGCTTAAATGAAAGACTTCGTTTACTTTTCAGCAAAATATTGAAGATTTTCACTGAAATATTTCGGTTCGAGTATCCTAGAAGCTTCCGTAAACCTTGCAAGAAAGATTCCGTTGAAAGATTGATTAATCATTGCACCGAAACATTTCATGGAAGCTTGAATGGAAGACTTCGCTTACCTTCCAGCGGATTATTGGAAATTGTCATTGAAACATTCCAGTGAAAGGCTTCCGAAAGCTTCAGTAAACCTTCCTAGGAAGATTCCGTTGGAAGATTGGTGGAGCATTGCACTGAAAGATTTCATGGAAGCTTGAATTGTAGACTTCGATTACCTTTAGCGAGATATTAAAAATCGTCATTAAAACATTCCAGTGGAAGGCTCCTGTAAGCTTTCGTAAACCTTCCAGGGAATATTCTGTTGGGAGATTAATAAATCATTGCACCGAAAGATCTCATGGATACTTTATAGAAGACTCCGTTTTTCTTTCGGAGGAATGTTCGGAATTTTCACTAAAATATTTTGATTTCAGTCTCCTGGAAGATTCCTTAAACCTTCCAAGGAAGATTCTGTTGTTAGATTGATGAAGCATCGCACTGAAAGATATCATGGAAGCTTGAATGGTAGATTCCGTTTACGTTTCAGCGAAATATTGGAAATCGTCATTAAAACATCCCAGTGGAAGGCTTTTGAAAGCTTCCGTAAACCTTCCAAGGAAGATTTCGTTGAAAGATTAATGAATCATAGCACCGAAAGTTTCCATGGAAGCTTAAATGGAAGACTCCGTTTACCTTTTAGCGAAATATTGAAGATTCTCACTGAAATATTCCGGGTCGAGTATCCTGGAAGTTTTTGTTAACCTTCCAAGAAAGATTCCGTTGGAAGATTGATTAATCATTGCACCGAAAGATTTCATGGAAACTTGAATGGAAGACTCTGTTTACCTTTTACCGAAATATTAGGAATTGTCATTGGAACATTCCAGTGGAAGGCTTCTGTAAGCTTCTGTAAACCTTTCGAGGAATATTCCGTTGAAAGATTGATGAATCATTGCACCGAATGATTTCATCAAATCTTTATAGAAGACTCCGTTTTCCTTTCGGGGAAATGTTCGGAATTTTCACTAAAATATTTTGATTTCAGTCTCCTGGAAGATTCCTTAAACCTTCCAAGGAAGATTCTGTTGTTAGATTGATGAAGCATCGCACTGAAAGTTATCATGGAAGCTTGAATGGTAGATTCCGTTTACGTTTCAGCGAAATATTGGAAATCGTCATTAAAACATCTCAGTGGAAGGCTTTTGAAAGCTTCCGTAAACTTTCCAAGGAAGATTTCGTTGAAAGATTAATGAATCATAGCACCGAAAGATTCCATAGAAGCTTAAATGGAAGACTCCGTTTACCTTTTAGCGAAATATTGAAGATTCTCACTGAAATATTCCGGCTCGAGTATCCTGGAAGTTTTTGTAAACCTTCCAAGAAAGATTCCGTTGGAAGATTGATTAATCATTGCACCGAAAGATTTCATGGAAACTTGAATGGAAGACTCCGTTTACCTTTTACCGAAATATTAGGAATTGTCATTGGAACATTCCAGTAGATGGTTTCTGTAAGCTTTTGTAAACCTTTCAAAGAATATTCCGTTGGAAGATTGATGAATCATTGCACCGAAAGATTTCATGAAATCTTTATAGAAGACTCCGTTTTCCTTTCGGGAAAATGTTCGGAATTTTCACTAAAATATTTTGATTTCAGTCTCCTGGTAGATTCCTTAAACCTTCCAAGAAAGATTCTGTTGGTAGATTAATAAAGCATCGCACTGAAAGATATCATGGAAGCTTGAATGGTAGATTCCGTTTACGTTTCAGCGAAATATTGGGAATCGTCATTAAAACATCCCAGTGGAAGGCTCCTGAAAGCTTCCGTAAACCTTCCAAGGAAGATTTCGTTAAAAGATTAATGAATCATTGCACCGAAAGATTTCATGGAAGCTTAAATGGAAGACTCCGTTTACCTTTTAGCGAAATATTAAAAATTCTCACTGAAATATTCCGGCTCGAGTATCCTGGAAGTTTTTGTAAACCTTCCAAAAAAGATTCCGTTGGAAGATTGATTATTCATTGCACCGACAGATTTCATGGAAACTTGAATTGAAGACTCCGTTTACCTTTTACTGAAATATTAGGAATTGTCATTGGAACATTCCAGTGGAAGGCTTCTGTAAGCTTCTGTAAACCTATCGAGGAATATTCCGTTGGAAGATTGATTAATCATTGCACTAAAAGATTTCATGAAAGCTTGAATGGAAGACTCCGTTTACCTTTTAGCAAAATATTAGGAATTGTCATTGAAACATTTCAGTAGAAGGCTTCTGTAAGCTTCTGTTAACCTTTCGAGGAATATTCCGTTGGAAGATTGATGAATCATTACACCGAAACATTTTATGATATCTTTATAGAAGACTCCGTTTTCCTTTCGGGGAAATGTTCGGAATTTTCACTGGGATATTCCGATTTCAGTCTCCTGGAAGTTTCCTTAAACCTTCCAAGGAAGATTCCGTTGGAAGATTGATGAAGCATTGCACTGAAAGATTTCATGAGAGCTTGAATTGTAGACTGCGTTTACCTTTTAGCGAAATATTAAAGATTCTCACTAAAATATGCCGGTTCGAGTATCCTGGAAGTTTCTGTAAACCTTCCAAGGAAGATTTCGTTGGAAGATTGATTAATCATTGCACTAAAAGATTTCATGAAAGCTTGAATGGAAGACTCCGTTTACCTTTTAGCAAAATATTAGGAATTGTCATTGAAACATTTCAGTGGAAGGCTTCTGTAAGCTTCTGTTAACCTTTCGAGGAATATTCCGTTGGAAGATTGATGAATCATTACACCGAAACATTTTATGATATCTTTATAGAAGACTCCGTTTTCCTTTCGGGGAAATGTTCGGAATTTTCACTGGGATATTCCGATTTCAGTCTCCTGGAAGTTTCCTTAAACCTTCCAAGGAAGATTCCGTTGGAAGATTGATGAAGCATTGCACTAAAAGATTTCATGGAAGCTTTATAGAAGACTCCGTTTTTCTTTCGGAGGAATGTTCGGAATTTTCACTTAAATATTTTGATTTCAGTCTCCTGGAAGATTCCTTAAACCTTCCAAGGAAGATTCTGTTGGTAGATTGATAAAGCATCGCACTGAAAGATATCATGGAAGCTTGAATGGTAGATTCCGGTAACGTTTCAGCGAAATATTGGAAATCGTCATTAAAACATCCCAGTGGAAGGCTCCTGAAAGCTTCCGTGAACCTTCCGAAGAAGATTTCCTTGGGAGATTGATGAATCATTGCACCGAAAGATTCCATGGGAGCTTAAATGGAAGACTCCGTTTACCTTTCAGCGAAATATTGAAGATTCTCACTGAAATGTTCCGGTTCGAGTATCCTGGAAGTTTTTGTAAACCTTCCAAGAAAGATTCCATTGGAAGATTGATTAATCATTGCACCGAAAGATTTCATGGAAGCTTGAATGTAAGACTCCGTTTACCTTTCAGCGAAATATTGAAGGTTCTCACTGAAATATTCCGGCTCGAGTATCCTGGAAGTTTTTGTAAACCTTCCAAGAAAGATTCCGTTGGAAGATTGATTATTCATTGCACCGACAGATTTCATGAAAGCTTAAATGGAAGACTCCGTTTACCTTTTAGCGAAATATTAGGAATTGTCATTGAAACATTTCAGTGGAAGGCTCCTGAAAGCTTTCGTAAACCTTCTAAGGGAAATTCCATTGGATGGTTGATGAATCATTGCACCGTAAGATTTTATTTAAGCTTAAATGAAAGACTTCGTTTACTTTTCAGCAAAATATTGAAGATTTTCACTGAAATATTTCGGTTCGAGTATCCTAGAAGCTTCCGTAAACCTTGCAAGAAAGATTCCGTTGAAAGATTGATTAATCATTGCACCGAAACATTTCATGGAAGCTTGAATGGAAGACTTCGCTTACCTTCCAGCGGATTATTGGAAATTGTCATTGAAACATTCCAGTGAAAGGCTTCCGAAAGCTTCAGTAAACCTTCCTAGGAAGATTCCGTTGGAAGATTGGTGGAGCATTGCACTGAAAGATTTCATGGAAGCTTGAATTGTAGACTTCGATTACCTTTAGCGAGATATTGAAAATCGTCATTAAAACATTCCAGTGGAAGGCTCCTGTAAGCTTTCGTAAACCTTCCAGGGAATATTCTGTTGGGAGATTAATAAATCATTGCACCGAAAGATCTCATGGATACTTTATAGAAGACTCCGTTTTTCTTTCGGAGGAATGTTCGGAATTTTCACTAAAATATTTTGATTTCAGTCTCCTGGAAGATTCCTTAAACCTTCCAAGGAAGATTCTGTTGTTAGATTGATGAAGCATCGCACTGAAAGATATCATGGAAGCTTGAATGGTAGATTCCGTTTACGTTTCAGCGAAATATTGGAAATCGTCATTAAAACATCCCAGTGGAAGGCTTTTGAAAGCTTCCGTAAACCTTCCAAGGAAGATTTCGTTGAAAGATTAATGAATCATAGCACCGAAAGATTCCATGGAAGCTTAAATGGAAGACTCCGTTTACCTTTTAGCGAAATATTGAAGATTCTCACTGAAATATTCCGGGTCGAGTATCCTGGAAGTTTTTGTTAACCTTCCAAGAAAGATTCCGTTGGAAGATTGATTAATCATTGCACCGAAAGATTTCATGGAAACTTGAATGGAAGACTCTGTTTACCTTTTACCGAAATATTAGGAATTGTCATTGGAACATTCCAGTGGAAGGCTTCTGTAAGCTTCTGTAAACCTTTCGAGGAATATTCCGTTGAAAGATTGATGAATCATTGCACCGAATGATTTCATCAAATCTTTATAGAAGACTCCGTTTTCCTTTCGGGGAAATGTTCGGAATTTTCACTAAAATATTTTGATTTCAGTCTTCTGGAAGATTCCTTAAACCTTCCAAGGAAGATTCTGTTGTTAGATTGATGAAGCATCGCACTGAAAGATATCATGGAAGCTTGAATGGTAGATTCCGTTTACGTTTCAGCGAAATATTGGGAATCGTCATTAAAACATCCGAGTGGAAGGCTCCTGAAAGCTTCCGTAAACCTTCCAAGGAAGATTTCGTTAAAAGATTAATGAATCATTGCACCGAAAGATTTCATGGAAGCTTAAATGGAAGACTCCGTTTACCTTTTAGCGAAATATTAAAAATTCTCACTGAAATATTCCGGTTCGAGTATCCTGGAAGTTTTTGTAAACCTTCCAAAAAAGATTCCGTTGGAAGATTGATTAATCATTGCACCGAAATATTTCATGGAAACTTGAATTGAAGACTCCGTTTACCTTTTACTGAAATATTAGGAATTGTCATTGGAACATTCCAGTGGAAGGCTTCTGTAAGCTTCTGTAAACCTATCGAGGAATATTCCGTTGGAAGATTGATTAATCATTGCACTAAAAGATTTCATGAAAGCTTGAATGGAAGACTCCGTTTACCTTTTAGCAAAATATTAGGAATTGTCATTGAAACATTTCAGTGGAAGGCTTCTGTAAGCTTCTGTTAACCTTTCGAGGAATATTCCGTTGGAAGATTGATGAATCATTACACCGAAACATTTTATGATATCTTTATAGAAGACTCCGTTTTCCTTTCGGGGAAATGTTCGGAATTTTCACTGGGATATTCCGATTTCAGTCTCCTGGAAGTTTCCTTAAACCTTCCAAGGAAGATTCCGTTGGAAGATTGATGAAGCATTGCACTGAAAGATTTCATGATAGCTTGAATTGTAGACTGCGTTTACCTTTTAGCGAAATATTAAAGATTCTCACTGAAATATGCCGGTTCGAGTATCCTGGAAGTTTCTGTAAACCTTCCAAGGAAGATTTCGTTGGAAGATTGATTAATCATTGCACTAAAAGATTTCATGAAAGCTTGAATGGAAGACTCCGTTTACCTTTTAGCAAAATATTAGGAATTGTCATTGAAACATTTCAGTGGAAGGCTTCTGTAAGCTTCTGTTAACCTTTCGAGGAATATTCCGTTGGAAGATTGATGAATCATTACACCGAAACATTTTATGATATCTTTATAGAAGACTCCGTTTTCCTTTCGGGGAAATGTTCGGAATTTTCACTGGGATATTCCGATTTCAGTCTCCTGGAAGTTTCCTTAAACCTTCCAAGGAAGATTCCGTTGGAAGATTGATGAAGCATTGCACTGAAAGATTTCATGAGAGCTTGAATTGTAGACTGCGTTTACCTTTTAGCGAAATATTAAAGATTCTCACTGAAATATGCCGGTTCGAGTATCCTGGAAGTTTCTGTAAACCTTCCAAGGAAGATTTTGTTGGAAGATTGATTAATCATTGCACTAAAAGATTTCATGAAAGCTTGAATGGAAGACTCCGTTTACCTTTTAGCAAAATATTAGGAATTGTCATTGAAACATTCCAGTGGAAGGCTTCTGTAAGCTTCTGTTAACCTTTCGAGGAATATTCCGTTGGAAGATTGATGAATCATTACACCGAAACATTTTATGATATCTTTATAGAAGACTCCGTTTTCCTTTCGGGGAAATGTTCGGAATTTTCACTGGGATATTCCGATCGCAGTCTCCTGGAAGTTTCCTTAAACCTTCCAAGGGAGATTCCGTTGGAAGATTGATGAAGCATCGCACTGAAAGATTTTATGAGAGCTTAAATTGTAGACTGCGTTTACCTTTCAGCGAAATATTAAAGATTCTTACGGAAATATTCCGGTTCGAGTATCCTAAAAGTTTCTGTAATCCTTCCAAAAAAGATTCCTTTGGAAGATTGATTAATCATTCTGTAAACTCAAGCTTCTGTAAACCTTTCGAGGAATATTCCGTTAAAAGATTGATAAATTATTGCACTGAAAGATTTCATGAAATTTCTATAGAAGACTCCGTTTTCCTTTCGGGGAAATGTTCGGAATTTTCACTGGAATATTCGTCAAACCTTCCAAGGAAGATTTCGTTGGAAGATTGCTGAAGCTACTATACTAGAATATTCCGATTTTAGTCTCCTAGAAGATTCCTCAAACCTTTCAAGGAAGATTCCGTTGGAAGATTGATGAAGCATTGCACTGCAAGATTTCATGGAAACTTGAATTGTAGACTCCGTTTACCTTTTAGCGAAATATTGGAAATCGTCATTAAAACATTCAAGATGAAGGCTCCTGAAAGCTTCTGTAAACCTTCCAAGGAAGATTTCGTTGGAAGATTGATTAAACATTCCACCGAAAGATTTCATGAAAGCTTGAATGGAAGACTCCGTCTACCTTCCAGCGAAATATTGAAAATTGTCATTGAAACACTCCAGTGGAAGCCTCCTGTAAGCTTCTGTAAACCTTCCAAGGAATATTCCTTTGGAAGATTGATGAATCATTGCACCGAAAGATTTCATGGAAGCTTTATAGAAGACTCCGTTTTCCTTTTGGGGAAATGTTCGGAATTTTCACTGGAATATTCCGATTTTAGTCTCCTGGAAGATTCCTTAAACCTTCCAAGGAAGATTCCGTTGGAAGATTGATGAAGCATTGCACTGAAAGATTTTATGGAAGCTTGAATTGTAGACTTCGTTTACCTTTTAGCGAAATATTGGAAATTCGTCATTGAAACATTCTAGTGGAAGGCTTCTGAAAGCTTCCGTAAACCTTTCAAGGAAGTTTTCATTGGATGATTGATGAATCATTGCACCGAAAGATTTTATGGAATCTTGAATGGAAGACTTCGTTTACCTTGCAGCGAAATATTGAAGATTCTTACTGAAATATTCCGGTTCGAGTATCCTGGAAGCTTCCGTAAACCTTGCAAGGAAGATTCCGTTGGAAGATTGATGTATTATTGCAGGGAAAGACTGAAGGAAGCTCTAAGGAACACTGCATTTACCTTGCAGCTAAATGTTGGCAATCTCTTACTGAAACATTAGGGCCAAAGGCTTCAGAAAGCTTTTGTAAACATTTCATTGAAGATCCCATCAGTAGACTAATGAATCAGGAATTATTATTTTAAATGATTGTAAAACGGACACTACACCAGCACTCATCAGTATGGCTTATCCTCGTTTGTAAGTTAATAAGAAAAATTTTAATGACGCTATAGCAACACCAAAAATCCATTTTTTTAAAAATGAGATAATTGTTATAAAAATGAGGTAATTTTTTTAACGAAAATGACTTTATTGCAATAACAAAAAACAAGTCCTTTTCCATTTAAATTTTTTATTATATCTAATGACGATATTTTCCCAATATATTACTTGGCACACCAAAAGGTATTTTAAATAACGTCATTTAGTATGTTAGAGATTAGGACAAAAAATGACGTCGTTTAGTATGTTAAATGTTAACGAAAAATAACGTCATTTTTTAATAACATTGACGTTCTTTTTTATATAACTTCCCACATAGCATGAAATATTTCTGAAATATTTCTGAAATATTTTATTGAAAGATTTGGAATAAAACAGAAAAATTGATATGTAATGTTTCTGAAATATTGATTCGTTCGCCTAGAAGATTGGTTTGAAATATTTCATGTAATGTTTCTGTAACATTCTTTCATGATTTTGTGAAATATTAATTTGTAATATTGTTGAAAGATTGCAGCAACATTTGATTGAAAGTTTTATGGAAGAATATGAATCTTTCAAGAAATGTTTCTGACATATCCTTCTTAACGGGATGTCGTAGTTGTTGGAATCGAGTTTTGTTTTTTTTATCTTACTCATATCTTTTTAAATTCACTATTTGGACAAATATAATGACTTGTCCGCGCTAAAACTATATTAATACAATAATTTTTTTTAAATTAAAAATTCAATTTAGCTTCATATTTTTTCATGAACTTTGAATGAAAATTAGATATCAAGCTCGATGAACCTAACCTCAAAATAGTATATATCGAAAGTTTGTTTATAACTTTTTATGTATATTATTTTGATAAATTTCTTGACTTGTCCGCGCTAAGGATTGATCTTACGAATTTTCATACTGAAGTGAAAGAATTTGATTTGACGCACTGTTTACTCATGAACTTTGAATAAAAATATTATTAGGAGGAGCAGAACTACGATATCCTCTTAAAAAAATGATGAGTCGCTATGTTGAAGCATCTAAAGATCGAATCCTGATTGGTCGATATAGAATAGGCGCCAAAAATTAAATTTTAAAGGGTTTAGATTTTTTAAATAAATAAAAATTAATTTCTAAACATTGTTTTTTAAATATAATAGAAGTAACTCAATTAAAATAGAATAAGAATATTTTATTTTAAACCAAGCAATATTATTTATGTATATAACCAATGTATAGTTTAATGATAAAATATATAACTATGAGCACAAGCAAGGTGACTACCTTTTATTTAAAAATTCCAGTAAAATTGTAAAGACATCAAATAATATAACAATTCAGATAAGTAATTTATTCCTTTATTGCATAAGTATTGCTTAATGCAGGTACAATATGTATATATTTTTAATTGTTTTTCATTTAAAAATAAGTATAGTAACAGCAATTAATGAAGGTTTGAGGTTATGAAGGTTTGAGGTTATGAAAGTTTTATTATTCTATATTTCTATTACTCAGATTAAAAATCATCAAAGTACCAAAAAAAGTAATATATTTAACTAATGTTTTAAAGATAAATTTATGCACATTTTAATAAAAAAATAAGGTTAGAATGAATCAAGATCAAAATTTACTGATAACAATGGATGATACAATTGACGAACAAACTGTATGTCTATTTTTAATGAAAATTTAAAGAATCTACTTATACGAGTGTGCTATTTCATAATATACAATACTATTTAGTTAAACTTATTATATTAAATATTAATACATAAATAAATAGAAGTATAAAATGTGTGTTTTCAGTAAATGTAGTTTGAAAATAATTTGCACACTGATAAAAGTATGACTACGATAGGCAGCTTTGTTATAGATTAACATATAAAATTTGTATTACAGTTGACGAAAAAGTTATATGTCTATTTTTAATGAAAATTTGAATAATTTACTTATTCATTTTATATAAGTGTGCTATTTTATGATATACGATGAATTAATATTTAATATAATGTATTTAACTGAATAGTTTGCTTATACGAGTGAGTTATTTTATTATATACATTACTATTTAACTAAATATTAATTCATGAAATTAAAAAATGGAAAAACAATTTATGTTTTAATGAATAAAGCTTAAAAATAATTAACATGCTGATAAAATTATAACTATAGTAAGCATCCTTTTTATATATTTGTATATATAAAATTTGCATTACAGTTGACAAACAAGCCATATGACTATATTTTTAATAAAAATTTGAATATTTACTAATATAGGTGTGTTATATTTTATAATATAAAATGAATTAATATTTAATATAATATATTTAACTGATTAGTTTACTTATACATATGGGTTATTTTATAATATACAGACATAAGCTGAAATAACTTGGGCGCCTATGCACTTTCTACTCAACTGTAGTTATTTGAGCTATCAGACCTGAGTTTCAGTCTGAAAAAAAATCAGATTTAAATGTAATTGATAATTTTTTGTTATTATAATATTAACTAATAAAACTTCTTTTTAGCTTAAATATACATTAAATAAAAAAGTTTGATCCATGAATAGTTTTAAAAACCCTTATCTGATGCTTAAAATCCTTTTGATTAGTTAAAAACTTGATTTTGTTTATTTAATAACACTATTTAAAATGAAATAATGTTGTATGTGTATCATGTCTTAAGATTTATGAGTCATAAATATATTTTAATACACTTCTACTTTCTCATAAAGAAAACATTGTATCAATAAAAAAATTTGTTCTATTTTTTTATTAATTTTTACATATTCAGACTCGTGGAAAAAAGTGGTTTCCACCCTGTTAAAAAAAATCAGGCGAGAAATCACCTGATTTCCTAGGTGATTTATCATGCCAAAATCTCATGTGATGATCTCTCACCTGATTTTTTTTTGTAGGGCAGAAAATGTCTGTATGTATGTGTGTGTATGTACTCATTACGTCAATTAGATCTCGAAAAGTACTCGACAGATTTCCTTCAAATTTTGCATACAATTTATTTTTTTGTCTAACTGGTACGGAAGCTATTGAAAACTGGTTTTCTTGGCATAGTTTTAATTTTAGAACAATTTAAAACATTTTTTTTCAATTCTAATTTTTAATTTTTTTTTGTATTTTACTTTAAGTACTCGATGGATTTGCTCTAAAATTTGCTTGGAAATTATTTGCGACTACCAAAAGAAAAACTTCTGAAAACTGATGGGTGGGGCTCGAACATTAGAATGTTTTTTATTTAATTAACATTTATTTAGAAGTTCATATAAATTATGTGCATATCAAGACTGTTCATTTATTCATTTTAGAATTTTCGTATTTTCAGCGACTGAAGTAACGAAAATAACTAATGCGAGTAAAGCATTTTAGAATATTCACTTTATCGAAATAAGAAGTAGCAAAATAAATGTTTGTCTAAATTTAGAATAAATTATATCAAGATTTCGAAAGAACTCTAAATATTTTAATCGAATAATTTGAGATTATCACTACTGCTTTTTGAAATCATGAAAATTCATTATTACTTTATTCTAAATTATGGAATACGCTATTCGTAATTGTGGCACTCTAAATAAATATTCATTAAATAAAAAACATTCTAATGTTCAAGCCCCACCCAAATTGATTTTCTTAGCGTGGTTTTAATTTTAGATAATTTTGTAAAATTTGAAGAAAAAAAATTCATTTTTCTTTTATTTTACGTAAATTACTCTATAGATTTGCCCCAAAATTCGCATGCAAGTTATCCGCTACTGTCAGAAGAAAAACATTTTTAAAAACTAATTTTCTTAGCGCAGTTTTAATTTTAGAGCATTTTGAAAATTTTGAAAAAATTTTTATTTGAAACCACTTTTTTTGACTCCTGGAGTCTAAATATGTACAAATTAACGAAAAAATAGAAAAAATTTTTTCACCGATACAATAATTTTTCTTTGAGAAAGCAAAACGAAATCAAAATACTCTAACATAATGAGCTCTATGAGAAAGCATTACACCAAAGCACTTGGCAGCGTTTTTGTAAATGCTGAAGTTCAAATAAATGTAATAGATATATTTATTATTACCTATAATGCGGTTATGAAGTAGCTAAGTAAAGTCATTTATTTAATAGTCATTAAATATATAAAGATGAAAAAGATGCTTTTGTAATTTTAAATAATGAGGGATTTTTAAACTCTTATTACCAATAATAATATTTAAAAATTTAATTTACTGCAATATTTAATTTAATTTAATGCTATCCAAACTAAAGATGTAACGCATATAATAATTAGTGAAAACAATTTTATATGAATGAGTTGAAACAAAATTTAATGCAAGTAAAAAATAAAATGTTTTTTTTGTGAAAAACTTTTTGATTCTTTATTGCAAAATTTATATTATTTTCATACATTATTTTAAAACTCGGAAATTGATAGTGATGAAAATCAATAATGAATCAGATGAAATGTTTCTTCTAGAATATTTAAATTCTTTTAATCCTTCCAGTAAATTACATTTGAGAGAAAAATTTATTGTAATGCTTATAAGAAATATAAGTATTAATAAAGGTTCATGCAATAGTGCGAGATTGCAAATTTTAGAATTTTCTAATCATTTATTAAAATGTAAAATTTTGACGGGTGGTATAAGATAATATTTTTCCAAACCGTAGTAGATTATATTGTGAAAATGAATATTCCTTTTACATTTAAAAGAACGTAATTTTCATGTGAATTATCTTTTGCTATGACGATTAGTAAATTACGTGGACAAACGTTTGATAATATAATTATTGTTTTAAGGAACTGAACACGGTTAAAAACAATTGTGTAGTCTGTTAACTTTTATTTTCTGTTACTAAATTGTCTGTTGAAGTAACAAACAAGGATGTGACGATTTAACAGACTTTATGTCAGTTGATTCTGAAAATGTCCGTAACAAACGACTAAAATAGATAGTCCAGGGGCAAACTACATAAGTCTTGGTCGATCGAGGTCCTCAATTCTACCCAGGTTTTTGATGTATTTTTGACCTGCTGAATCCGAATTTTTTGGGTAGAATGTCTGAAAATGGCGCATTTAATAATTATTAACAATTTTCATAAACAAATTATAAAAATGCACTTAAAAAAAATTTTATCATATTTTTTAGTTTATTTTGAGTAAAAAAGGTTCTCATGAACATATTGCTAAAATGCACTGAATCGGCAGAAAACAAATTGCAAAGTTTGAAAAACGCGATTTTTTATAAATACGGTCGCTAACTACTGTAATCTTTAAGTTTATATTTTAACCAACAATTTAAGCTATTGTGAGTTAAAATGAAATCAGTAGAAGCTGAGCTATAGGCTGTCAAAGTTTTGAAAAATCGCGTTTTTTCAAACTGCGATTTTTTTTGCCGATTCAGTTCATTTTAGCAATATGTTCATGAGAACCTTTTTTACTCAAAATGACTTAAAAAATATCATAATTTTTTTTTTTTTTTCGAAAAAACGTATTATTATAATTTGTTTATAAAAATTGTCAATAATTATTAAAATTATATCATTGTAAATGTCACGAAAGCTATTCATTAGACAACGAATATCATATTATAAACGAATATAATATTGTATAAGATATAATAAAAAACGTTCTTTCTAATATTTCTTGAGTTCTTGTACATTTATTAATTTAAGGAGTCTCATATGTCAGCTATAGTTTGTTGTTCATAAAAATTAAAAGTTTAAAGAACTCTTCAAAATTTTGATAAAAATTAATTTATACCTAGAAAAAATTTCTGCAAATTTTCAAGTAGTCTTATCAACTAATTTATTTATATGTGCTCACTCGAAGTCCGCGTGTTTTGTATCTCATAGTAGTAAAAAGATAAACTTTAAGTGAGCATAAATAATAAAATCAGTCGATAAGTCTAACTAAAAATTTGCAGAGATTTTTTTCCAGGTATAAATTAATGTTTTTCAAAATATTGAAGAATTTTTAAACTTTTGATTATTATGAACAACAAACTATAGCAAACTATAGCTAGCACATGAGACTCCTTAAACGTGAATTTAAAAAAATAAAAATATATATAAAACGTGTATGTATGTGTACGGAAAACAAGACCAAAAAAAGTTTTAGTACATTGACAGACAATGTCTGTAATTTATAAGTAAAATTTTAACAGACATTTGTTTGTTAAATCCTTTAAAGACATTTTGTTTGTTAAAGTAACACACATTTTTGTCTATTAACTGGTTTTAACAGACTTTGTCTTTGATATTTCTAACTGTGAATAAACTAATAGCAGCAGTTGTTTCAATTTTTCTTTATTTCTATAAGAGAAAAAACGACTTTTCTCCTCTATTTTTTAGAGAGGCCACTTCAGGTGCTAAAACATAAAATTTAATAACAACTGATAACAGTTTCTTAATGATTAAAAATTTCTAAATTCATCAACAATACATTAAAAAAACATCACCTAAAACAATACATTTTAAGCGTAACAATAAAAATAAAAAATGAAACTTACAAGTATTAAACATGTGGTATTACATAACTATTTTTGTTTTGTAAAAATGTATAATAATAGATATTTCTATTAATAATAAAAATTTACGCAATCTAATATGCGTCGTTATGATCTACGTGACATTATGAAGTATAAGTTATTTCAACGAATATAGACGCTGATAGAAGCGTACATGGGAAATTTCTGCCAAAAATGAGTTGGTTCTGTTACCCAGCTACTTGGGGACGCCATCAAATCCCATGTATTTTTATATCTATATAAATCATATATATAGCACATTTTTCATATGTATAGATATACAAACAATGTTGAAGTGTTACCCAGGCTTTCGGACGAAAAATGTAACCCAGAAGAATCCTTCTATAAGCGTCTATTTTCTTTGGTTATACAAATCTTTAACATAGGTAATTTAGGTGAGTTACGTATGTACAAAGTGACTAGCAAGTGTTTTCTTTTATGTACTTGGTATTTGATTCAAGATTTTGACTCACATGAATGAATTTGATTTAATTATATTTAATCTAATTTAACAATTATTGCGTTTTATTGTAAATAATTTATTCTTAAAACCGTTTTATCAAAAAAATTAATTTCTTTTTAATAATTCAACTATGTATTTATTATATACGTTGTTTAATTTTTGAGTGTCGTGTATTATTGCAATTTTCATATTTTTTAATATGTATCATTTCTGATAGCAATCTTTTTTGATAGTTGCATTCAATGTCTAATATGTTTGAGGTTCCTATGTTTGTATCAAAGCTATGGCTAGAATTTTTACAGTGTGTAACCAACGCAGATTTGTCTCTATTATGTTTCAAATCACTTATATGTTGTAAATAAAGAAAAATTGAAACAGATATTGCTATTAGTTTATTCAGTTGCTTAAAAAAATTTTAGCTGTTGTTAGCTGTTTAAAAGAATAATATAATTATTGATTGATGAAGAGAAGTTTTTGATCATGGTCAGTTGTATGCTGCGGTATCTAGAGTTTGATCTTATATCCTACATGCCAAAAAACTAATATAAATATTGAAAATTATGTATGTAAAAAATTATATTAAAAATTTCTTTTAATTTAATTTTTTTATTTTTTGATGACATATTAAAGGCACTTCGTACTGTTTGATTTTAAGGTTCATAATTTTAGTTTTTATTTAAAATTAATATTTGATAGATGACCACTCATCATTTTTTTAAAAACAATAAAATTGCTACTAAAATAATTGCGTTTATTAAAATTACTTATCATGTTTATAGATGTTATTATATCCATAGTTGACCCTGGAGTATAAATTTGTTGCGCGCTTTGCGCGCATGAATGTAGCTAGTTTCTAAAATCTTTTATAAAATATTAATTCGTAATATTGTTGAAAGATTGCAGAAATATTTTATTAAAGGATTCATAAAAGATTATGAATCTTTCAAGAAATGTTTCTGAAATATTTCTAAATTCATGTTTAAAATATATCCAAAATAATGTTGGTGAAAGATTCTATCAGATATTATTTTTGATTTTGTAAGAGTCGCATCTCAAACCATATTAGATACCTATATATTTATTTGTTATTCATAATTTAAGCGCTTATTTATTTGTATCAAGAATTTTCGGTTTTATATACTAAACGAGAGAACGTCAAACCACTTGCGAGAGTTTGTCAACCGCATTATGATCACATGAAAATATAATCAAGTAGCCACCTGCTGGCAAGATGGAAGAATTGCTACGCATGCAAGATAACTACAAATATTTAGACAATATTTCTCTAATATTTCACTGTTATATTCATAAATTTTTGGGAATACTTCATGAAATATTTCTTGAAAAATTTGCGCAGTATTGATTTAAAATATTTTATGAAACGGTGCAGTAATATTTCTTCAATATTTCAGTGTTATGTTCAAACATTTTTTCAAATACTTCATGAAATATTTTTCAAATATAACAGGAATATTTCATGACATGTTTCTTAAAAGATTTGAGAAATATTAATTTGAAACATTTCAAGAAATAATGTAACAACTTGAATATTTCAGTGTCGGATTCAAAAATTTTTTTGAAATAAAACATGAAACGTTCCAACAATATTACAGAAATATTTCAATGAATTATTTAATATTCATGAACTGAAATTTTTTAAAGAAATATTAGTTCATCACTTATTTAATATTTCACTGAAATATTTCATTAATAATTTACGGATGCTTCCAGTAACCTGTACTGAAATATTCCATGAAAAGTTTACGGAAGCTTCCGGTAAACTTCCTGGAAGCTTCCAATGTTTTTTCTGCAGTGAATTAAATCTTTCACGTTTTCTTCTAGGAAGCTTCTGGTAATATACCATTTATTTTATTCCTGATGAAAGATTTACTTAGTAAACAATTTCCGAAACGAGTAACTTCAAAGTTTTGGAATAATTTTCTATTTAATATGCTACGGTTGAAGACCAAAATTGTGCAATATTATTTCTAAAAACTTGGCAGAAGAGCCATTAGCTTCTAACAACTTATATTTGAGAATTTGCTGCCATCAACTTCAAAATTATTTATGCCTTTTTAAAACTTTCAGGGAAGATACCCATTTTAATTGTAATACTTTTAATAAAATAAAATTATGCATTCTCTATCACATCACACTATCTTTTTATTTTCAAGTGGTGTAAAATATATTAAATTTTACTAAATATCTACAAAATAACTTGCCAGGCCCGTGGTTTAATATTTTATAGTGTAGTTAAAAATTGAAAGGTTTATATAGTAAAGATAAGTGAGAGAAAACTAAGAATTTTTTTTCGTATTACATCGCATGCATTACAAAAAATAATTTTCGAGGTCAAAATAGAATTTTGTTCATTGTATTAGGATGTATCTTTGTTCTTTATCGTTGAATATTAAATAAAATATTTTCTATCAATATAATACAGAAAGTAATCACACGCACCGTGATGTAAAAATATATTGTACAATATTTTGAGCGGAATGTTAATGTTCTTAATAATATTCTTTGAATATAGAAAACTACTATCCATCGGATGTAAATAATCATTGAATATATATATATATATATATATATATATATATATATATATATGGAAAATACAAAAATTAGTAGACCATGTTAACCATTACATAATAATAAATACAGATTGATTCTTAAAGTTTGAGCTTTACTATATACAAGTTAGTATTTATCCTCTTTTATTTAAAAAAGTTATAACATAGAAAATTGGAAAAGCATATTCTATAAGACTAAATTTTTTTACTCCTTTACATTGACAATATATTGTGACAGATAAAAATTGTACATGTACACAATTGGTTCATAGATTCATATTTTTACTTATTATTCAACACACTTGAATTAGCTAACAATTCAATTATAAAGCAGTACTCACATACATTGAGGATTTCACCAACAAAATATTAAACCACGGGCCTGGCAAGTTATTTTGTAGATATTTAGTAAAATTTAATATATTTTACACCACTTGAAAATAAAAAGATAGTGTGACGTGATAGAGAATGCATAATTTTATTTTATTAAAAGTATTACAATTAAAATGGGTATCTTCCCTGAAAGTTTTAAAAAGGCATAAATAATTTTGAAGTTGATGGCAGCAAATTCTCAAATATAAGTTGTTAGAAACTAGTGGCTCTTCTGCCAAGTTTTTAGAAATAAAATTGCACAATTTTGGTCTTCAACCGTAGCATATTAAATAGAAAATTATTCCGAAACTTTGAAGTTAATCGTTTCGGAAATTGTTTATTAAGTAAATCTTTCATCAGAAATAAAATAAAATAGATATCACTAAGATCAAGTATAGTTCATCAATGTTTAAGTAGTAATATTCACTCATAGATGAAATAATAAGTTGATCTGATATATCATTTTTTTTTCAATTTTGATGTGCACAATCATCGCTATCTTCATCTCAATATTCCCTTTTTTCAAAAATTATTTGGCAAAGTTTTTCCAAATATTCGTCTATCAAAGAGAGTATGAATTGAACATTTTATGGATTTTATATTATTAAAAAGTAAGAATTGAATACAGAAGTACTCGACGATTGCTTCATTGATTTCAAAACTTTCTTAAGCCGAAACTGTAAATATTTCATGAATTTTATATTCTTAAAAAGAATAAATTGAATACAGAAGTACTCGACGATTGTTTGATTAATTTCAAAACTTTCTCAAGCAAAGACTATAGATAAATCTAGTAAAAGGTATAAACTTAATAATAATTACTCAATTTATTTCAGTACTCTCAAGAACTGAAATTCAAAAAAAATATGATGTATGTAGTTAAATTAAATGAAATATTTAGAGGCAATGTTCTAAAGAATACTATACTATTCAATACCTAAACTCGCCTAAAATATACTTTTTTAAAAGTAATAATAACATAATAAAATAGTATTCATCAGTTTGAATAATGACTTGAAACAAAAAATAACAGACATAATATTCAAAAGCTTTGAAGAAATTTTATTACATTCGAAAATCAAAAGATAGTGTAATGATAATTTTATGAATTCAATATTATTTTAAAAAGAATGAATTGAATACAGAAGTATTCGACGATTGCTTGATTAATTTCAAAACTTTCTTAATAAATATTAATATACATGGGAAAAATTTTCATAAAACGTCCTATATATATATATATATATATACCTGTGTGTGTATGTGGGTGTGCTAGTTATTTACTTTCGTTGTCTAAGATAATTTTTCGAAACGCATGTACACTTACCGTTAAATGATTTTTTTCCGAAGGTGTACCTAAAATGACAACTTCGCATATTTAGTCTATGGCGTAAGCGAACTATGAATTATACATCGAGTTCCGAATCATCAATCTTTGCAACTTCGTCAATTGTACTCTGTTGGCAAAACAGCATCAAAATTTTTTAATTATCCTGTCGAATTTATAATTATATAAAAAATATGAATTAAAACAAAATTTTATTTTGAATTATGCTGTGAAATATATAATAGTATAAAATAAATAAATTGAAAATAAATTTTAATAATCATAAATAATTATAAAATTAAAAAATAAAGCAAAATTTGTTCTTTATTTAGAACTTCAAATAATATAACATCAAACTTTTATAATTTTTTATTATTAAAACTTTTGAGAAAATTTATGATTTTTAAAAAAATAATTAACTACATTAATTTCAATACAATTTAAATTTATAATTGTAATACATAAACTATGTTTTAATACAACTTTTCATTTATTAAATATATAAATATGCATATATCTGAAAGAAACATGATCTACAAATTTCATGCTTTAATAAACTTCTAATTTTTCTATTATGAATTATTATACTAATTGTAATAAAGTTAGAAAGACATAATGAGTGCCTTCTAAATATAATAGTTGACAGAACCATTGTTTTCAACATTTACATAATTTTATTCAATTATTTTTAATAAAATTTTACATGAATTAATGATTCATAAAATTATTATTATAATTAATCAATTATGAATCAGAGTTATGTATACGGGCTCCATTAATAGCTATGTTAACAGCAGCATAAAACCCCAGATCAACTTCAATATCTGCAACTTATCGAGGAGTTGATAAACTGAGAAACAAGGAAACTACAGCTTCTTCGCTTGCAAACAGTTAAAGCAAGGCATGCACCTCATTTCTTTCTGCAGGATTGCTTATTAATTAACTACTGAGTAAATGAATAGACTCGTTCCAGTATGCTTTTGTTTAAATATCCTATCTTGCATCCGGAAGGATACAAATTTTTACTTGATACAAATTTGACTGAATAAGGAAGAATTTATACTTTAAATTTCTTGACGAGTGTTTGTTATTCCAATATTCCAATATTTACATCTCCTCGATATAACCAATACAGCATCCATGGTTCTGTTAATGGCAAATAAAGGAATTTTACTCTATTTTACTCTGTTGGTAGCTTGCACCTGCTATCTAATCTTAGCGGCTTCAACATTATATATGATTCCAAAACATAATTTATTTTTGAATATAAATTTTTTAATTATTACAAATATTATACTTTTAAACATGATTTAATTAAAAAAAAAGACATGATCCACAAGTCTTATGCTTTATAACACTTGAGAATGTTTGATTAGATTTGTAATATTTGTGAATAATAATTGTATTAGATGACATAATGTTTGTTTTCTATGAATACTTGTTTACGCGTAATCAAGGCTTTTTATGATTTCATAATTTTATTAACCCATCGTTTCCAATCAAATTTGAAATCAATTTCTTACTTATTGAAGTTTTATTTTTATTTATTTATTGTGAATCCATAAAAGCTATTGGTATGAAATTCCATACTCACAATTATAAATTAGTCGAGGAGTTGATAAACTGTGAAACAAGGAAACTACAGCTTCTTCGCTTGCAAACAGTTAAAGCAAGGCATGCACCTCATTTCTTTCTGCAGGATTGCTTATTAATTAACTACTGAGTAAATGAATAGACTCGTTCCAGTATGCTTTTGTTTAAATATCCTATCTTGCATCCGGAAGGATACAAATTTTTACTTGATACAAATTTGACTGAATAAGGAAGAATTTATACTTTAAATTTCTTGACGAGTGTTTGTTATTCCAATATTCCAATATTTACATCTCCTCGATATAACCAATACAGCATCCGTGGTTCTGTTAATGGCAAATAAAGGAATTTTACTCTATTTTATTCTGTTGGTAGCTTGCACCTGCTATCTAATCTTAGCAGCTTCAACATTATTTATGATTCCAAAACATAATTTATTTTTGAATATAAATTTTTTAATTATTACAAATATTATACTTTTAGACATGATTTAATTAGAAAAAAGACATGATCCACAAGTCTTATGCTTTATAACACTTGAGAATGTTTGATTAGATTTGTAATATTTGTGAATAATAATTGTATTAGATGACATAATGTTTGTTTTCTATGAATACTTGTTTACGCGTAATCAAGGCTTTTTATGATTTCATAATTTTATTAACCCATCGTTTCCAATCAAATTTGAAATTAATTTCTTACTTATTAAACTTTTATTTTTATTTATTTATTGTGAATCCATAAAAGCTATTGGTATGAAATTACATACTTACAATTATAAATTAGTCGAGAAATTGATGAACTGTGAAACAAGGAAACTGCAGCTTCTTCGCTTGCAAACAGTTGAAGCAAGACATGAACCTCATTTCTTCCTACAGGAATGCTCATTAATTAACTACTGAGTATATGAATGGACTCGCTCCAGTATGGTTTAGTTTAAATATCCTATCTTGCATCCGGAAGGATATAAATTTTTACTGGATACAAATTTGACTGAACAAGGAAGAAATTCAAACTTTAAATTTCTTGATTAGTGTTTGTTATTTAAAAATTTAACATTTCTTTAATACAACCAATACTGCAAACTTAAAATGTATTGAAAAATATTTTTTTAACATTATATATTTTAGGCACTTCATTTATATTTGATATAACTATAAATACTTTGAAAACTTTATAATAACAAAATTTTTAAATTATTCTTTGAAATATATAATTATATAAAAATGTTAACTTAAAACTACGTTTTAATGATTATAAATGACTTTGAAAGTAAAAAATAAAGCAAAATTTCTTATATCATATCTTTATTCAAAACCTTAAATAATAATACATAAAACTTTTATAATTTTAAATCTTATGAACCACTTTTATGAAATCACAACAGGTGTATTTTGTGCGCTGCTTGAGCATGTGCAGTGTTCAAACGAACTTTGAACGAAACTTTTAATTTTAAATTTTTACATATCTTATAAGAACTAATTAATAACATTAAAACTTTTATAATTTTAAATCTTATGAACTACTTTTATGAGATCACAACAGGTGTATTTTGTGCGCTGCTTGCGCATGTGCAGTGTGCAAACAAAGCTTGAAAAAAATTCAAAATCGAAATTTAATAGATTTCTTAACCATTTCTAAAATAAAGTCATCAAAAATCAATAATCAATAAATCCACCTTCATTATCTATCACTTTCTGCAATCTTCTTGGGACAGAATCGCATAAATTATGAAAATATTTTGGATTATCAAATAAGACAGTCCATGCTTCTTGAACGAGTTCCACGACCTGCTCACGATTTCGTGCCATTCCAGGTCTCCATCCCTTCACCATATATGACCAGACATTCTCGATGATATTGAGATCTGGTGAACGTGGTGGCCAGTCAAATCTCTGAAGCTGGGGATACGCTGCGTACCAATCACGCACTATATGTGCGGTATGTATAGGACTATTATCCTCCACTATATCAATTAGCACCTCATCGTCTGCGGACCGTTCTCGTAGACTTGGCAGAAGCTCATTTTCAAGAATGTTCATGTATGCTTGAGTATTGAGTCTTCTGTCAATACGAAAAATACGACCAGGACCATCGCCGTTCACCCAGGCTCCGGAAAATTATCTAAGACAACGAAAGTAAATAATTATAAATAGCTGTAAATCATCATAAATAATAATAAATAACAATAAACTATTTATTTACCTAAAAATTTTGAAAATTGTAAATAATAGTAAATAATATTAATTAAGAGTAAGTAACTGTAAGTGTTTGTAATAACTTTTAAAATCAGTTAGTAATCTTAAATGATTAAATAACTATAAATAATTGTAAATAATAATAGATAAGTGTAAATAACTTTTATTAATGTTCCAGTCTCAATACTTTTTATTAATTATTTACAGTTATTTAGAGATATTTACAGATATTTACAGATATCTACGAAAATTATTTCTATATGGGTCCCACACAGCATGAAAGGTTGCTGCAAGGTTTCAGTAATGATAATTTCATTACTGAAGCCTTTCAGCAACCTTTCATGTTGTGTGGGGTATTTACTAAATTCATAACTCTGACTGGGCGAAAGACACCTAGCACCACTTTTTTGTTGAAATTAAGACCTTCATTTTGCTTTACTTAGACCGTTCCTATGTGCTTTGAAACTGAATTTGTGATCAGAGGGAGTTGATAGTCAATTGTATGCTCACGATGTTTACAGATTTTATTCTACGAATTTCCTATCAAATTCAAATATATGTATGTGACAATAATGCAAAAGATATTCACGCAAGAAAAAAAAGTCCTAATTCTTCACTTTAATATAATAGTAGTAATTTATGTAAATTCACTTTTTATATTTTATTTATTTACTTTATTTGTTTTATTCATTTGCACTTTATATTTTATTTCATTTGTGTATCTTCACTTTATATATTTTATTTTATTTATGTATTTTCACTTTATATCATTTATTTTATTTATTTGCACTATATATTTCATTTTATTTGTATATTTTCACTTAATATGTTTTATTTTATTTATGTATTTTCACTTTATATGATTTATTTTATTGCACTTTGTTGTGCTTTTGAATTTTTTCAATTAGCTGCCCTTTATATATACAGTCATCCCTCCGAATAAGCGCATCCGCAATAAGCGCATACCCCTATGTTTGCTCGCGAGCCATGCCCCCACTGCGACTACTAAGTCCGAGCTCACTAAACTTTTGCGGAGTGCTTCTCAATAAGCGCAATCGCTCATAGAGGATTTAAAATTTAAATTTCAAACAAAATCTTAATATTTTTATTATTAATAACGAAATTTTTTATTGAAGCATAAATTTGTATTAAAAATGTTTATAAATATGTTTATAATAAATATTTATATTTTTATTAATTCTAACGTTTATTTACTTTTATTAAATGTTTTCTGATAAAATATTTTAAGCTTTTTTTATTAGGAATTCATTTTGAAAATCATTCTGAAAATTGTTTTGAATTGCGTTTTTTTTGCTACAGGTTCTTCGACACTCACTTTCACGGAATCACTTTCATTTTTTGCATCACTAGCACCTGCTTGAACAAAAGAATTTTCGCGTTTGATTTTTTTAATCGAGTCTGACATTTTTACACACTCACTGAGTGTTTCTGTACTTATGACACGTGTCTGCTCTCAAACAGTAGCCGTTAAAACAATAAATGTACGGCAATTTAAGGGACTATCGCCAATACGTTTATTGAGAAGCACTAAACCTAAAATGTGCAAGAGAGAGAGCTAGTCAGGAAAAAAGGATCTATGTAAGCGCGGTGGGGGAACGCTGATTCGTGGAAAACCTCTTCCCCTTGGGGGGCTTCTATGCGCTTATTGGGAGGGATGACTGTACATTTGTTATTTCTCACTTCTGATTAAATATTATATTTTTATACTAATAATCTTCAAGTATATTTAATACGATCCTTCAAATAAAATTTTTTACCGGAACCAAAATGCTAAGTCCTAGCTTTACATCAGGACAGAATTAATGAGTAATTATGTTGTTATTGTTATGAGGAAAATATGTTTTATTATAATATTAAATAAAAGCTTAAAGTTTGATTTAAAAACGTTTAGTTTAAAAGTCAAGTCTAGTGATAGAAAAGCTCTACCAATTTTAATTGATGTGAATCGTTTTCACGATTAAATATACTTGAATTGAAAGAAATATAGATCAAAATATAATTATAAAAATCTTACCTTGATTCAGCTAAGTAGATACATGCAGATAGTGCATAAGTACACTTAATTTAATATTTTAATTATAGAGATTTTATTTGGTACTTTTATAATAAACTGAATATAGTGCGATTTAATATATTGCGCGAATAATTGTATAATTTTAAAGTGTGAGGAATACAGTTGTGATAATTGTATCTTTTGAAATGCTTGTAGAAATTCTTTGATAAACTGCTTTGAAAAAGTGTCTGCTTTAAAGTGTGCCGCTTATCTTGATTTGGCCTGTCTTTTTATACTGATGATTCCTGCTTTTGCTTAAGAATAATTGTTTTCTAATTTGAATTTTGAATTAATGTCAATCGATGGAGCAATGCTTATTATCCATTTTGACTTATTGAATGATATGGTTAATGTGGTAAATCTGGTTCATGAAGTCTTCGTAATTGTTCTTATTTTGTTGATTCTGTAAATCGCAATGTTTTTTACTTTGTTTCTTAACAAATAACCTAATTTTACAATATGCTTGCTAAGAAAAATTAGCTGATTGATCAATAACTGCATATTTTTGGAATAATAAATTTTGAAATAAAAGATACGTCGTGACGTAACAGAAGATATGTTTTTTTTCGCCGCACTTTTGGAGATGTGTCTTTTTTTCGTCTGCGTTTGTTTTCGTGACCACCGTCGAAATAACTTTTAAATAATTTTAAAATAATATTAAGATCACATATTTTTATATATATACTAAATTTTATGTAGACTGTTTCCTGGACCAATGTGTCATATAATCGGGCCCTTTACCGTAATAGAATTGTGTTCAAAGCATTTACTTTAATATTTATGATGTAATCAGAAAATTAGATAGGACAATTTACTCGGAAATTAATGAAAATTTTATATATTTTTATAAAATAGGATCATTTGCTTGTTCTTAAAACTATTGGGCTCTGGTCTTACATTTGTATAAAAATTTGTTATTTATTAATTATAACGAAAATTTAGATTGAACAAGGACAGAGTTATACGACCACCTCTTAATAGCTCCAATAAGTATTTATTTATTGTTGTTACTTATAGTTATTAATTTGTTTATTAATTATAATATTATTGTAAATATGTTGACGTTTTGAATAAATTTTAATTCTTATTGTTCTATTTATGTTTATTTTTTTGTAATGATTTATACATATTAATTTTTTCTTTAGTTACTTTTTTTATAATTAATATTCATTTTTTTTCAAACCATGTTAAATCAATGCAGAAAATGTTTAATAAAAAATTAATACAATTTCTAGTAGTATTAACTGAATTTCTTATTTTAAAATAAAATTAGTATAAATCAATAAGGATGAATGATTAGACGGGCTATACTGTCGAATGAACTCCTTTATTTTCCTTCAAGACAACGTTTTAGTTACATTGTTACGTAACCCTTTTCAAGTCGATAAGATATTATGATCTTGTTGAAAATTATAAAAATCATTGTACAATACAACAAAAGTCAAGGTAAACTTTTAACAAATTTATAGCGATCATAATAAAATCTGGGTGTCTTGCTACATGTCTATACAAGCACTGACTAATTCAATGTAAATTCATTTATTAAAAGCCATTTATGCGAAAAAATATTGAAAATATTCTAAAAAAAATAAAAAATTATGTCGCCATATTTTTAAATACATTGCCAAAACATCGCCCATATATTCGCGAGATTCGACAAAAAATTTTTAATATGCTATATTTGGGCGATATGTGTGTGAAATATGGGATTCGCCCCATAACGATAAATCGGGGATACATCGAAATACATCTGGCGTATATGTACAGTCGACGGTAACATATTCTATGATAATTCTTTTTCTGCAATTTCAAAATAACGTAATCTTACTGGATGATTCCGTTAGTTCGCTCACTTTTATAGGTTAATTTTCAAATTTTGAAAAAAGAATTATCATAGAATATATTACCGTCGACTGTACATAGATCGGCGACAGATGCCTAATGTCTCGCTAATTATATTGCTGATATTTAGCCTAAACAATTTTCGATATTTCAGCGATGGTAATTTCTTTTCTGTGGTAGTATACCTAAAATGTAACCAAAAGTTAGCTAAAATTTACATAAATATAGCTAAAATATAGCAAAAAATTGACTAGAATTATTATAAATATAGCTAAAACATAGCCAAAAGTTAGCTAGAATTGACGTAAACATAGCTGAAATATAACTAAAAGTTAACTAGAATTTATATAAATATAGCTAAAACATAGTTAAAGTTTGCTAAAATTCAGTTAAAAAGTCAGATGAAGAGAATAAAGATTTCGTTGAAATTTAATTAAAATTTTAATTAGAAGTTAGCAAAAATTTGGTTAGCAAAAATTCAGCTCAAACTAGTAAAATCCAAGTTCAAACTAGCTCAATCGAGCTAAAACTTAAAAAAAGAGTGCATTGCATTTTAGTCTCAAATTTTCTCACAACTTTGGGAGATTTTTTCTTATATAAAATCATGAAAAAAGCCGTGTCTATTTGGTCCAACGCTTGATTTTTTCAGAGTTATGAGCAGTTTTTTCTATTTTGTTAGAAACTTTACATCTGCTTTACTGTACAATTTTTAAACTACTTATTCTATAAAGTTTTTAGCAATCGCATATTAAAATTGAGATAAAAATTTTTTAATTAAAAAAAAGTGTTTATAAAGCTCGATTTGTTTGGAAGTTATAAGGGAATGAAAATAGCGCAATTATTCAGCTGCAAACATGGATATAATAGAATAAATGCATCTCTTTAAAACACTATTGGAAGTGTAAAAAATTCTTATTATGTCTAACTATAATATAAGAATAACTACCTTGTGTCAATGTAACTATATTTCAAATAATCCAAATAAGATCATATGGGTAAAGCTCTTATACAGTCATTTCTGAGAAGCCTATTCTGCTGGTTGATTATATGTTAGTATAAAAAATTTTTTAAGTTCATTGATCTATTAAATTGCCTTAAGAGGTCGATTCTCTCCAAAATTTTCTAATTGAAAAACGTTATTTCTTTTTGGAAAAATTAGTCACTATAGATAGAAATAAAATAAAATCTGCATATTGCAAAATATAATGCAATATTTTCTTCAAAAAAGCCAAATTAAACGCTATTTCATTAGCATGTTTTGATCGCCTATAACTTTTGAACTACCAAATTTTTTTTCACTATTACATATATGTATTTATGTCGTCGTACCAAGTATTCGGTGTTGTATGTGCAAAGCTAGTTAAATAAATATTGAGGTTACATACATTTCAATTCATAACACAACCATATTCAGTTTGTTATACTTCACATGAAAAATATAGATAATTCCAAAGCTCACATGGTGACGTATGGAGTCAGCTATAAACCTATGAAAATCCTATACAAATTTAGCATGGTCTATAGGTATTCCACAGACTACGGCCTGCCACGACATGAATAGATATATGTATATATATATATATATATATATATATATATATATATATGGGACATTTCACGCCAACTGATAGAGCAAAAAAATAAAAATCGTTGAAACTCTAAGAATTTATTCTTTTTGTTACCCAAAATATGTAAAAAAATTTTCAAGGATCTAGATTGAAAGGATCAAGAGTTACAGGAACTTAAAATTTGAAAATTTTTCAAAATTTTTGGAAAAGTTCCAACTTTATCATTTTTTTCTGAAAATCCTGATGTTTTAGAGAAAAATGCATAATCACACTTCTTGTTGTAAATGAAGAAGAGAGTTAGCAGGATTTTTTACAGACCTGAATCTCGCAGTTTTCTGATTGGCTCTTATATGTAAAACATGGTTATTAAAATTATTTAATGTTTGCCGCTGCCAAAATTGGCTTTTGAAGGCTTATTTTTTTCTATTTTTTATTAACTTTAACATAAATTTTGGTTCGTGTAAGCAAAAGTCACCAATAAGGAGTTATCACAGTTTTAAATATACATTTTTATGTAAAATTTATATTTCTCATTGAAAATAGCCTGTCACATACTAAACATGATCATCTGGTTTTAATACTCAAAAACTATTAAAATAAGTTTAAAAATCATTTAGTAAAATGTCATTTATCAATTATAAGCCTAATTATTAATTAAACAACACTTGTTATTATTATAATTACAATTAATTTCAAAAGAAAATAAGAGTTATCCCAAAATTAAATAATTATTTTTCAATAAGAATTTAATTATTTCAAAGAATTGATTTATTAATAAAAGAGAATAATTAAATAATCTCTATTTTCCTTGCCTTAACTTTCTATAAAAAGTATCAGTAAAATGGAAAATGATGATATCATTTTGGAACATACGCTTAAAAGAAATGATAGAGGCTTTTATTACAATGAATTACATTAAATGAGCTGTTATAATTAGAATACTGATTTTTAGATTAGCATTTATAATTTCATTCATACAAGGTACATCTTGAGTAATGTTCATAGGTACTACACGAGCAAAATGAAAAGTTTTCAAGGTTATTCAAGTACCAGGTCCTCTAATACTTTGTGCAGTTAAAGCACCAACTGCAGTGACTGGTTTAAGTTTTGCTTTTATATATTTTTCTTGCTTGTATGAATAAATTCATGAAGTTGTGACACAGTTAAACGTATAATATACCTGTAAACTGGGACATCTGGTTTAATATGTTGTCTAATCCTAGCAATTATAATTGCAACTGTTTTCAAAAATTGAGCTAATTCTTGCTTAAACTCTTAACTTACATAAGAATATTTCTCTGACATCAAAAGTTCAGGGGTTACTTTAATAATACTAGGGCTGTCTAATGGATTTTCAATTTTGTACGTTGATGTAGATTTAATATATCACCAAGAACTCTTTTATAATCAATAAGGCAGTCTTTGCCTTCCATATGCGTTGGATCCATAGAATCTACACGATAAAGAATTTAAACAATATCAACAAAAGAATTTTCAACTGTCATATCATAATGTAAACTAAGATCTTCTAAACTCTTACCATTCTTCTTTGCATGTATCCAGTTTCAGCAATTTTAACAGCTGTATCTACAGCTGTTCATGGATCAAAATCCATTTTTCTTTCTCCACCCAATGAATATAATTTGAACTATATTTCTATTATTTGTTCTTCATAATATTCTGAAAAAAAAACAATTCATAAAACTAAGAGAATTTTCTGGTAATTAGCATCATATTTGCTTTTCATATATAACGGTCTTAAGGGCATATCAAAACTCCTCCTTTTAACAATATTTCTAATCCAAGTCTATCAATGAACGGTGCGTTTAATCTAGTTTTTCGCTACAGTAAAAAAATTTATGAGAATAAACTTAAGTGCGGATAACTCAAAAGATCCATTAAAATACTATGCATAAAAAGTTATAAGCTAACATTCAATATATAGTATTTTGAGTTAAAGAATACTTCTATCGGTTAAATAAAAATAAAAATATATATTTAAATAAATAAACAAAGATGGGTAGTCATAAAGCTTTTGTTTATAATCATCCCCAAAAAATTCATTTAGTGTGTGTTCCAAAATTCTATCATCATTTTCTGTTGAACAGATACTTTTTCTAGAAAGTTTAGGTAAGGGAAATAGTAATTATTTAATTATTCTTTTTTATTGATGGATCAATTCTTTGAAATAAGTAAATTTTTATTGAAAAATAATTATTTGATTTTGGAATAATTCAGAGTCTAATTTTCCTTTGAAATTAATTGTAATTATAATAATAACGAGTGTTGTTCAATTAATAATTAGGCTTATAATTGATAAATGACATTTTACTAAATGATTTTTAAACTAATTTTCATAGTTTTTGAGTATTAAAACCAGATGATTATGTTTAGTATGTGACAGGCTATTTTCAATGAGAAAAATAAATTTTACATAAAAATGTATATTTAAAAGTGTGATAACTCCTTATTAGTGACTTTTGCTTACACGAACCAAAATTTATTTTAAAGTTAATAAAAAATAGAAAAAAATAAGCCTTCGAAAGCCAAGTTGGGACTTTTCCAAAAATTTTGAAAAATTTTCAAATTTCAAGGTCCTGTAACTCTTGATCCTTTCAATCTAGATCCTTGAAGATTTTTTTACATATTTTGGGTAACAAAAAGAATAAATTCTCAGAGTTTCAACGATTTTTATTTTTTTGCTCTATCAGTTGGCGTGAAATGTCCCATATATATATTAGACAGGTCGTTATTTCCCGAAACTTACTGAGCATTGCTCCCAATCCTTAGATCGATGTGTTTATACTAAAAATTGAAAAAGCAGTTGGAATACCTTGTTGGAATAGAGATTTAACCTTGCCGAGTCGCAAAAAACCGTATTTTTTATTGTTTTTTCTTATTTTTCTTTTTTCTACATACAGCTATGACTTAAAAAAATTTTTTGAGACGCTCTTTCACACTTTTCCTATTGCCGTAAGTTAAAATAATATCTTATGGGTTGATTTTTAAGCCGAGAAAAATTTTTTTTCCGAATTGTTGTTTTTGAAATATTAAAAAATTTTACTCAAACGGGTTTATTCTCGTGTATTTTGAGGTTAAAAGTACTTTGTAATTTTTTTCAGTCAAACAACCAACATAACTCTAAAGTAGGCTTAAAGATCTTCAATTTCCTTTTTTATAAAAGTTTCTAGGTGCTTCTGCATACTCTGGTGTTAAGTAAAAACTTACATAAGTGTAAAATAAATAAAATTGATAAAGTGAAATAATATCAATTTTGTTCGATCCAATTTTTAATTTTTCAATACTTAAGTAATCTTTATTTCCTCATTTTTTAGCGAAAAATTTAAAACAACTTTTTTTTTATTCATTGAATAGGCTATTTTTTTATCGGATCTATTGATAGAAAAAATCTATTTTTCATCGAAATGTCACTTATGTAAGTTTTTACTTAGCATGGCAGCATACACATACACACGTGCAGAATTAACATATACATACATACATACACATACATACACATACATACATACAGACATATACATTTAACCAAACACATACTCAATAACACACACACATACACAATATTCGTCACTCCGTCTCTCCATCTCCGTCTCTCCGTCTCCATCTCTCCGTCTCCGTCACTTCGTCTCCATCTCTCTGTCTCCATCTCTACATCCTTCTCTCTCTCTTCACAGCCGGGTGGGGCGTCCACACCTACACTACTCGAATCATCAGCGGTTTTCGTTGACGCTCATTCTCCGCCGGTAATAGAGGCTGATTCTGGACAGCCGATTGTACCTCTTTTTTCTAAGCTTAGTGTTCTTCTAGCTGACGCCTCAATGCCGCCTGAACAGGATAAGTCCTCTGAACAAACTAAGGTTCCTTCTCCATGGTTCCTTGAGTTTAAAACCAGTGGCATGGCTACTCTAGGTGAGATCTCTTCGGATGTCAAGAGTATTGCCTTCAGGATGGATAATTTAGAAATTTCTATGAATGAAGCTAGAGTCGAATGTGCTGCAAATGCACGTCGGCTTGATGGTTGTATTGCTCGTGCTGAGTCTTTGATTTCGCGTCCTTATAAGGACCTCTGTGAAATTTTGGTTACAGGATTACCAGCAGAGATCGACCCCCTTAACATTGACTTCTTCGTGAAGGTTCTTGTTCCTATGGGTCTTAATATTGATAAGTCCTATTTTCTTAGCACCCGCAAGTGGACTCCAAAAACTCCTAGGACTGAGATTGTTGATGGTGTTGAGATGGAGGTCGATCATACAAATGCAGTGGTTATTCAGTGCTCTTTCGGTCATATTCGGGATCGTGTTGCTGGAGCGTCTACCAGATTGAAAGAATTCCCTTGACAACGTATTTTTGGGTGTGGTGGCCCTTCAAAGGTTTTTGTTAGAGCGTTATGGCCTAAGGAGGTCTATTCTCTATTGGCTAAGGCAAGAACTGCTTCTAGACAGTTGAATTATGAGTGGCCTTTTGTAACCGACCTTAAAGTATATATGAGATCTACTATAGACTCTACCCCTATTTTAATCGCTTCTGAGTCTGATCTGGCCTCATTAGTTCCTAATGAAAAAAAGATAGTGCTGGACCAAAAAAAGAAGGACTGAGCTTCCTCAGACTCGCAGGCTGTATTGTCCAATGTGTTGTCTTTTAGTAATTTAAATAGTGATGTAAGAAATAGTTCTTCTAGAGATTCAATATCGATCGCTCATGCCAATGTAAATCGAATTAAGACTCATTTTAATGAGATTGAATGGATGTGCAAATCAGATGATTATGATATTTTTGCAGTCACTGAGACTTTCTTAACTGATTTGGACTCAAGTTCGATAATTAATATTGATGGCTATGAGTTTTTTCGTAATGATAGAAAAGGTAAAGCAGGTGGCGGCGTTGGTGTTTACATTCGAAGTTGCTTCAGAACTCGGATTATATACCACTCTGACTCAACATTTGATAATTCTCCAGAATTTCTCTTATTAGATATTAATGATGGTGCTAATTCTATTCTATGTTGTGTTGTTTACATTAGGCCTAAAGCCTCTTCATTTGATATCTTTTTTAATGCTATTTTCAACTATGCCTATAATTATAAGAATATTGTAATTACTGGCGATCTCAATATTAATCTTTTAAAAACCTCCTACTCGTCTGATACACTCAGATCCTACTTTAAATCTCTCTCTTTGTTTATTGTTCCTTCAGATGCTACTCATCACGCAATTACAACGGATCATGAATCTCATACTTGGTTAGACTTATTTGCCATAAATGATAGCTCCTCTTTACTATCATATGAGAAGTCTGCTGCTCCATTCATAGCAGGTCATGATCTGATCAAATTAAGACTTAAGCTTTATAGGTCTGGAAGGATAACTAAATCCCTTGTTACTAGGAACTTTGCAAACTGTAACATTGATGCACTCAATGCTGCTGTGAGTTCTAATCTTTCTTCTTATCCTTCTGTGAGTCTTTCCTATTTGTGTTCCTCTTCCTCAAACTTGTTGTCCAATTGTGCCCTTAATCCTAATTATAGTTCAGTTAACCTTTTGCAGTCACCTCATATTCTGAATGCCCATACTATTGATTCTAGGGTTGATATGTTCTCTTCTGGTATAGTTAAGACTTTTGACAGGTTTGCGCCTGAAAAACTAATAAAGATTACTACTAAACGTAAGCCATGGGTCAATCATGATATCAGGTTGCTTAGGAAGAATCGTGATAAGGGTTATAAACTGGCTATGAGAACTGGGTCGGATGATGCTTATGCTCGTTTTAAGCTGCTTAGGAATGAGGTTTCTAATTTCCTTAGTAAGCTGAAAAATGATTATATAGCAAGTAAAATTTCTTCGGCTTCTACAGTTAAGAGCAAGTGGTCCGAATTGCGTAAGCTTGGCCTGGCTAGCAGTGCTCTGCCTTCACCTCTCAAGTACTTCTCTTCATCAGTGCTCTTAAAGCATTATACTTCTGTTTCTTCACAGAGCTTAGCTTTGACTGATGCGGATGTTGATCGGGTGCTTGCCTTACCACTTAGATCGGATCTTCCAGTGTTTAGCTTTGCTTCAGTTCACCCTTCTAACCTTGTTAATCTCCTTCGTTTATCCAGTTCTAGGGCGGTTGGTCCTGATCGCATATCAGCTGATATGCTCAAGATGATTGGTGGCTCTCTGTCTGCAAGCTTAGCTTCTATAGTGAATGACTCTTTATCTTTTGGCCATTTTCCTGAGACATGAAAAAGGGCTTTTCTTTTACCTCTAGCAAAGCAAACTAAAATGGATGATCCCTCTCAAACTCGACCTATAGCTAAGTTATGTGAGGTCTCTAAGGTTCTGGAGAGGGTTGTGCACACGCAGTTATCGGCTCATCTCGAGTCCAATTCTTTACTGGATTGTTACCAGGCCGGCTTTAGAAAGGGTCATAGTACACAGACTGCTCTTTTACATCTACTTGACGACTGTAGGTCTGCCATTGATCATAGAATGATCACTTTATTGCTTCTGTTTGATTTCTCTAAGGCCTTTGATAGAGTTCCACGTAGTAGACTACTCATTAAACTTCGGTCAATGAATTGCTCTGATGTTGTAATCAGATGGTTTGCGTCGTACTTGAGAGGTCGGGCTTATTCTGTTGTGGATGAAAGTAATCAACCATCCGTTTGGTCTCAGGTGACTGCCGGTGTTCCACAGAGTAGTGTTCTTGGTCCACTCCTGTTTTTGGTTTACATGAATGATGCTCCGCTTGCCTTATCATCGACAAAGCATATTCTTTTTGCTGATGACCTCCAGGTTTATAAATCTTTTTTGCCTGTAAATCTCGAAGATAAGGTTGACCTTATCAATCATGATGTTGCATCTGTCATTAAGTGGGCAGAGGAAAATGGGCTTCTTTTGAATGCTCTTAAAACACAGGCCATTTTCATCGGCAGTGAGAAATTTATTTCTCGCTTAAATGACAATCCATCCATTCCATCTATATATGTAGGAAATACTATTGTTCCTTACTCCTCTGTTGTTAAAAATCTTGGTCTGTGAATTTCTTCTACACTGGACTGGAATAAGCATGTTTCTTGTACTGTGCGAAAGATTCATGGCACCTTAAGATCTCTTAAGTTCTATAAACATGCATTGACCTTAGATACGAGAAAGCAATTAGTGGAGTCTCTTATTTTTCCAATTCTTGATTATGCATCGGTTGCTCATGACGATCTGCCTCAAACGCAAAATTGACGTCTGCATAGAGCCTTCAACGCCTGCATCAGATTTATTCACGGCCATATTAATTGTCGTAGCAGAGTTACACCTTATAGACTTGACTATGGATGGTTGTCTGTTAAAAACAGACGTTTATATCTTAAGATGTCTCTTGCTTTTAATGTTATTTCACATAATTCTCCATCATACCTAGCCTCTAGGTTTATAAGGCAGCATGTTGATGCTTCAGTGCGCTCATCAACCAGACTACCACCCAGGTTGTTCATCTGTCCGAATGTGCGTACTGCTGCTTTCCAACACTCATTTGCCTTTTCGGCAGCGGAGTATTTCAATAAAGAGTTATCCTCATTGGAATCTTTCTCTTCTGAGGCTTCGCTCTCTTTTAAGCGTTCCTTGTATAATAAGCTTTTATTGAGTGAGTGTGAGTTGTGGCAGCATGAAACTGGTACAGGCTGAGTTTCATAGTAGTTATGATTAGATGAATCATAACTTTCAATTATGAATTGTATGGATTACTATTGCTTGAAACATAATTTAAATGGAGCACAAGACTATTTAGTAACAACTAAACTCACTTAATTGTTAATTGCTATTGCTTATGTACTAAAATTTTGCTATTGTTTAATTAATTATTCTATGATTATATATATTGTTTATCCAATTATTTCTATACTGTATTGAATAATTAATTGTTATTTTGATTTAGTTACTTGTATTATATATGATATTCTAATTGATTTTCTACAAGATTATTATCTATATTATTGTTATCTTTATTTGAATAACTTCAGAAAATGTATATTATGCTTTTCACATTTGATCTCTTACTTGTTATTTTTATTATTTTTATAAATTGTAATACGTCGTTGTACTATTTCTTTAGTGCCAGACAGGGTTCTACCCCAAGGCCAAATAAATAAGTCTAAGTCTAAGTCTAAGTCTAAGTCTGTCTCCATTATTCTATCTCCGTCTTTCTGTCTCCGTCTTTCTGTCTCCATCTTTCTGTCTCCATCTTTCTGTCTCCGTCTTTCTGTCTCCGTCTTTCTGTCTCCCTTTTTCTGTCTCCGTCTTTCTGTCTCCGTCTCTTTGTCTCCGTTCTTCGGTCTTTGTCTCTTTGTCCCCGTTTTTTCATCTTTGTCCATCTTTGTCTTTTCGTTTTTGTTTCCCCGTCTTTGTCTCCCCGTCTTCGTCTTTCCATCTCTCCATCTTTGTCTCTCCGTCTCCGTGTCTCTGTCTCTATGTCTCCATCTCTATATCTCCGTCTTCCTCCCCGTCTTTTCGTCTCTCTCTCCATCTTCGACTCTCCATCTCCGTCTCTCCGTCTCCCTCTCCGTCTTCGTCTCTCCATATTCGTCGCTCTGTCTTCGTTTCTCCGTCTCCGTGTGTCTCCGATTCTCTGTCTTAATCTTTCTATCTCCGTCTCTTCGTCTCCGTTCTTCCGTTTTTGTCTCAGTGTTTTCGTTTTTTTATCTTTGTCTTTTCGTTTCCGTTCCTCTGTCTTTGTATCTCCGTTTCCGTCTCTCCATCTTTGTCTCTCCGTCTCCGTCTCTATGTCTCCGTCTCTCCATCTTTGTCTCTCCGTCTCCGTCTCTATGTCTCCGTCTCTATGTCTCCGTCTCTCCATCTTCCTCTCCATCTTCGTCTCTCCATCTCCGTTTCTCCGTCTCCAAGTGTTTCCATTTCTCTGTCTCCATCTCTCTGTCTCCGTCTGTCTGTCTCCGTCTCTTCGTCTTCGTTCTTCAATCTTTGTCTCTTCGGCTCCGTTTTTTTCGTGTTTGTCTATTTGTCTCTATTTCTCTGTCTTTGTCTCTTTGTCTCTGTTAATCTGTCTTCGTCTCTTTGTTTCTGTCTCTGTTTCTTTATCTATGTCTCTATCCCTCCGTCTACGTCTCTCCGTCTCCATTCTTCCGTTTTTGTCTCTCCTTCTCCTTCTTTCAATCTCTCTGTCTCCGTTTGTTCGTTTCCGTCCCTCTGTTCTGTGTCTCATTTTCCCATCTCTGTCTTTTCTTCTGCGTGTCTGTCTCCCTGTCTTCCTTTTTATGAAATTTTTCTGACGCCGCCCTTTGACTCTGTTCCTTTGCTTCCATTCATACATACGTACGTCTACACATTGATGCTGATGTTTAAGTTTATGATGATGATGATGATTATGATATGTTAATTGTTAAATGAATTTCAAATTTTGCGTTTTGTCCCAGATCTGTTTATAGGATTCATCAGTATAGCTTTGCACGAAAAGACAATCTAAATAAATAGCCATTATTATAGTTTATTCTGATTAAAAAAAAAATTTCTAGAAAAATATTTTCACTTCTGAACTTACATCTATAATTTATTAGAAGTATTTCGAGAAATCATCAACTAAAGCTTTTATTTAGGGTGCTTCAAGGCTCGATTCTATAGTTATTATTTTTAATTATATTTTCTTGTATTTTTTTATTTATGCAGATCGTCTTCTTTATTGTAACAGATACTTCTTTAGACATTACTTTTAATTATAATTTCAGTTCTTTTTTGCTAAGCACTAATATCCGCGTTCCTTTAATTACCCAGCGCTTACAATAGCAGTCATGTTATTTTTATTATACAACGTTTACAATAAAAGTCGCATTTTATCAATAACACCGTGCTCGAATTGGCGGTCAAGTTCCTTTAACTACACAGCTTTCAAAATAAAGCAACCGTGAATACTCAACTACACAGCACTTGCAATAGCAGCCACGTATTTTCAACCTTACAGCGTTTAAAACAGTAGCCGCGAATTTGAAACTACACAGCGCTCCAAAAAGCAATTGTGAATTCTTAATTACACAGTGCTTACAATGGCAGCCACGTTTCTTTAACCACACAGCGCTCAAAATAGCAGCCGCGAATTTGTAACTAAACAGCACTCAAAATAGCAACCGTGAATTTTTAATTACACAGCGCTTACAATAGTAGCCACGTTTTTTAACTACACAGCGCTCAAAATCGCAGCCGCGAATTTGTTATTACACAGCACTTACAACAGTTGTTGTGTTTCTTAACTACACAGTATTCACAATAGCAGCCACATTTTTTTAACCACACAGTGCTTAAAATAGCTGCCACGAATTTTTAATTACACAGCGCTTACAATAATTGTTGCGTTTTTCATCTTCAGCTCTTGAAATAGCACCCGCGTTTTTCAAACCAGATAATGCTCTGAAAAGCAGTCGCGAATTTTCAATTACACAGTACTGACAGTAGTTTTAGCGTTCTTTCCCATTACAGCACTTACAATGGAGCCATATTTTTTTTTAATATACAGCATTTAAAGAAGCAATCGCGTTTTCTCAATGACACAGAACTAACAATAACAGCCGTGATTTTTAACCACATAATTTTTTTTTTTTTTTCTAATATTATATTAGAGTTTCAAATATGTTTGATTTTATTTTCTTATTCGTTATATTTAATTTTTCTATTGTGGTTTTTATAATATTTCTTTGTAAACGATGTTTTTAGTATAGACCATTTTATCTTTAACTTTTCTTAATTTTTCTGTTAGTAATATTTTTAGTTCTTTTTTATTAGTTGTCCTTAAAAGTGCCACGTATAACTGCTCACAACTAAAAATTAGTGTTGGTGAATACACTCCTAATTTTTTTAAATTGTTTTCTGGTCATCTGAAATGGCAGTTCATTTTTTGCTGATAAGGTCATACGTGGTAAGAATATACTGCTCCTTTTTTCACTCCCTGTTAATATTTGTGCAATAATGGTAAATTGTTTTAACGACGTTATTACTAATCGGGTTCCGTTACAAAGTCCTCCATTTAAATTAATATTTCTTAGAAGCATTACTATAGCTCCTTTTCTAATTGTAATCTATGTGGAGGTAAACCGTTGGGTGTTAAAGAATTTAAAAATTCTGTTGGCAAAATTGCGTCTAAACTTTCGTCATTTGTATCTTTTGCCGAGTCAATGCTCAAGTACTCTATTATTGGTTCATTTATTTTTAATAAAATTCCATTCATTCATGTGCTACATCTACGTTTTTCGGTGCTAATATAATATTTTCCGTAAAAGTCACAATTTCCAATATTTATATTTATGCACGTAAATTTCATCAATTAGATTGATATTTGACAATATTTCTTTTAAAATTTATATAATTTCATTTCCGTTTTAATATTTTGAATGAAAATTACCATTTCCTATATTTAGTAACCAATTTTTAAATTTATCATCTGATTCCGATAAACGTTAATTTTTTTCAAAGTAATACATTGAAAATGTTCCCATAAATAGCTTTTTTCACACAATTTCCTACTATCTGTTTTACTATTGGTGATGTTTGTTTAAAATTACCTGATATGATAAATGATTTCCCTCCAAACGGATAATTATTATCACATACATCTTTAAACATGTGATCGACGGCTTTAAAAGCGTATTTTGATGTCATTTTGATTTCATCCCAGATAACAATTAATACATTTTTCATTTTTTATACCTATTCCACTGTTTGGACTAATATTACATATTGTGTCTTCAGATATGTTCACCGGTAATTTAAATGCTGTATGTACTGTCACACCGTCTTGTAATAAAGTAGCCGCTATACCTGTCCATGATACAACTAAATAGTTGATTCCATGAATTTTCAGATAATGTATGATTGTATTTAATAAGTATCTCTTACCACTTCTGCCTGGACCATCTATATATATACTTTTCTGTGCAGTTTGTATTCGATAAATTCATTACTGTATTAAAAATAGCCGTTTGAGCATTTGTTAGAGTATCAATGATTGACCCAATATTATTAACATTATTAACTGTACTCTATCAAATTCCGTTATTTACAATATAGTATTCTGAAAAAGGTAAATTAAAGTCAATTAATGAGAATCCATTATTAGTCGAAATATCATTAATTATGCTTAATGCATATTCTTCACCTTTTTGTTTATTCATTTTTGGAGGATAAAAATAGATTTCATATTTTTCATATAATTCTCGAGCATTAATTGGATTGTGAAATATACAAAAGTAACCAAATAATTGACAGAGAGCTTTTGGAAATCGAGATTTACATGATTCTTCTAAACATTTATCCCATTCATCATCGATTTCAATTCGATTTCTTGCTGTTGCTGCTTCAAAGAATGTTGGGTATGTTATCCCATTAAAAGTTTTTAAGTTTTCAAAAGATGTTGCAGCTTTCACGTGAAGCAGAAGTTATCTTAAAAAGAATCTTTCTCTTCGTTTTGGATTAACTAAGTACATTCTGGTGAGAATAGGCTTCATAGTCTTATTTCTTTTCGTCCATGTTTTATGTATTTGATTAAAAACATAATGTTGCGGTATATCAGAATAAAAGTAATTATGTGCCTCTGGGTCACTTTTATTAAGTGCAAACCACGCCGTTAGTGTTGTATTTACATTTTTCTCATCAATTTCGTGTTCGGACTCTTCTTTAAAATACACATATTGTTCATTTTCATTATGAATGGCTAATCTATAAATTGTATGTGAAAGTTCATTAATATTATATTCCAATATGCGATGCATAGCTTCTGGCGGGCAAACGTATCTTGTGTTTATATATTGTTTAATTTCATCATAAAACATATCCAAATCATTCGTTTCATCCGTTTCATCATTAGTATTAATTACAATATTTATTTCACTTGCTTTCATTTCTATAAATGCACAATCGTGTCCTTTGAAGCAGTATTTAAATAAGTATTTTACAACTCCTATTGTTGAACGTAATTCAATATTAATATGACAGTTAAACTTTAGTAATAAATACGGGTTATGAGAAACCACAAATCCATTGTCTGCCCACTTGTTTTTGTGTATAATATCTCATTTTTATTATTTCTTCGTCGATAAATAGGATAACCATTTTTTATTATTTAAGTTTCATTAAATCGTTTCGGAAAATTTTTCGTACACTTTCCTGATTCTTTATCTTCACAAGGTGAGTTTTTATTCTGATCTGCACAAGGGCCAAGGATCATAAATTGTTTAACTATTTCATATAATCTGGGATTCTCATTTTTATTTGGAATTTCAGCTTTTATAAATTTATCAACTTCATCACTATTGTAAATTTTATTATTTTTACTCAAAAATATTAGCATGAAGGCATGCGATAATCCTCTCTTTTAAAATTCTACTACGTATGAATATGCAATGCATTTTCCCGAAATATGTTTTTAGAAATTTGCTCTATTACTAGTTTTAATTTTTGATGAAATACTTCAACAACGATATTTGGTCCATCCGTTACTTCTTCACTTTGTCCTATATTATTAGTGATTTCTTCCCATTTCGGATTGCATGTCATAGTAATGAAAAAATCTAGTTACTAAATTCTTCATACTAATGTCATGGGATAAAGAAAATTTTGATATAAGGAACGCAAACTTCCTGTAAAAGTTGATGGTAATATAAACATTTATCTTATACTATGATTGTCAATAATAACTATTAACTTTTATTAAAGCTTATTGATTTATAAAAAATTTTGCATTTCAATGCAGTACAATATAATAATGTAAATATATGAAAAAAAATTAAATACATATTTTATATTGAACTACTATTGTCAATGAAATCTCAGCAAATTTCTATGTAATAATATAATATATGAAAATGCAACCGAGCGACGTCAGGAGCGAAGTAAATTTTGCTCGTGAAATATATAAAGTTAAATTAAATAAATAAAATTAAATATACAAAGTGCATATAAATAATCTAAATGAAATAAAAATAAAATATAACATACAAGTGCAATCAAATAAAGAGATAAATATATCAAATAAATAAATAAATATATTAAGCAAATAAATGAGTATATTCAAGGCACACATCATATCAAGTTAAGTGCATTAATAAATAAATAAATAAATAATATAAATGAATAAAATATAAACGCATAAATAATATTGATAAATCAAATAAAAGTGCATAAAAAAATAAATAAATAAAATATTAAACGCAAGTAAATAAAATGCAATCTAAAATAAATATTATATACATCACTAAATAAATAAATATTATATACAAAATACTAAATACAAAGTGCATCGATAAATAATCGAAAATAATATATGAAACAAATAAAAAAGGAATTTAATTGAAATATATTGAAAATAAATAAAAGTGCAAATAATAATCATTGAATCAAAATATACAATTTACACAAGGTGCTATTCATACTTTAAAGTAAAATACAAATACAAATATATCAAATACATATATTAAGAGGATGTCGTAGTTATCTTCTCCTAATAATATTTTTAATCAAAGTTCATGAGTAAATGGTGCGTCAAATCATATTCTTTAACTACAGAAAGAAAATTTATAAGATTAATCCTGAGTGCGGACAACTCAAGAAATTTATTAAAATACTACACATAAAAAGTTATGAACAAACTTTCAATGTATAGTATTTTAAGGTTAGGTTTATCGAGTTTGATATCTAATTTTCATTTAAAGTTCATAAAAAAATAACAAGTTTAAGTGATTTTTTTTTAACAAAAATAATTGAATTAATGTAGCTTTAGCGCGGACAAGTCATTATATTTGTCTGAATAATCAATTTAAAGAGATATTAATCAGATAAAAAAAGCAAAAATAAATTATAACAACTCCCATATCCCGTTAATACATAAATTAAAAAATTCAAAAGTGCTACATAGGTGAAAATAACTAAATAAACAAAAGTGACACATTTGAGAAATACTAAGATTCACGGTCAACAAAATTGCTATTAAGCAAAATTAAGTTAAGAAAATACCATAAATTTTTGTTATTAAACTAATAATTATTAATATTAACATTTAATAGTATACTAGGAAACTATTTAAGTTTTATAATAATACACATTATAGAGTTAAAAAAAGCATTTTTAAATTTATTAAGATTTCTTTAACTAATTAACAATAATCCAATCTATATTAATAAATTTAATTTAAATTTGATACATTATCAATATTAATAATCCATAATTAAAGATAATAGTATAGTAAAAAATAGTAAAATAAACAAACTGCAAAAAAAAGCAGACAATAATCATCAAAATATTACAAAGTGTATCGAACTCGTAAAAATACAAACTCAGCGAAAATTTTTTCTTTTACGTTACGGCTTTCATATATTAACAACAGCAGTAGGTCAATATAAAAATTCAAAACACAAATCAGCAATATTCTTGGTTTTTATGCAAGAATAGTAGGTCAGTGTCAAAAAAATTTATTAAATAACATTTAAAATATTCTTTGTTTAAAAACGTAATTGTAAACAGTGTAAAAAAACATGATCAGTAATATTTATAACAATTTTTATGATTAATAACGAGTTTATACTAAATATCAACAAGATTATTTAAACATAATTGATACAACCTGGATCATTTAATATTGATGGATAATAAAAGTATCTATAATAACATTTGCACATTAACATCATATCAAACATTTACTTACTAGGAGAGTGTCACACCTCCGGATCACGGATTTTGCTTAAACTTCGGAATAAGTTAGATGATAAAATATGGAAAAAGCTAAAGTTATAGTCATAAACACTCAATATTTTCCTAGTTACAGGTAATTAAAGAAAATCACTAAAAAAGTTACTAGATTTTTAAACGCATATAGTCCTTTAGCGTCGATAGCAACAAACTTGAAACTTTTTTTAAATTAAAGCTGAGCTCAAATCCTTTCGAAACAGTAGTTACAGCATATCAAATATTATTTTTTCCCAAAGTTAGAGCGTAATAAAGATTGGACCTGAATTTTTATTTAAAATTATTAATTAATAAAAAAGCTGAAATTAGGTCCAACCTTTATTACGCTATAACTTTAGGAAAAAATAATATTTTGATACGTTGTAACTACTAATTCGAAAGGATTTGAGCTCAGCTTTAATTTAAAAAAAGTTTCAAGCTTGTAGCTATCAATGCTAAAGAACTATATGCGTTTAAAAATCTAGTAACTTTTTTAGTGATTTTTTTCAATTGCCTGTAACCAGGGAAATATTGAGTATTTATGAATATGACTTTAGCTTTTTCCATATTTTATCATCTGAAAACTTATCCCGAAGTTTGAGCAAAATCCGTGATCCGGAGGTGTGACACTCTCCTAGTTAGTAATATCCTAATTAAATATATGAAATTCCCTTTACAAGAAATTAAGATATAAAAAATCATAATGGCTTATGATGATGATTATTTGTTTGAACTTTTACCAGAATTCGATGGTAAAAATATATTACCTAAAGAATATATTGATGAAATGGAATAAGCAAGAAGCTTAGCACAAGATAAAATAAAACTTCTTCTAACTGCAAAATTGAGACTAAAAGGTTACATAAGCTCTTTTATTAATTCTGCAGGAATTAACAACATAGATGAATTCATAAAGATATTAAATATTATATATCAAAATGATTTATTTAAAAACAAAAACTTTTGTTTATTTTGTGAAATAAAAGGTCATACGAGAGAGAATTGCAAAAAATTATACGATTTACATACAGAATTATATAATAGTACATCCTGTAACGAACAAAAAACTATATCACATAAAACCACAGAATCTAAATCACATATATTGGACGATTCAATAATTAATGATAAAACACTCACACTTTTTGACATAAGGAATGCTGAAATTAATAAAAAAGAGGATAACGAAAAAATAAACATAGAAAAAAATCAAGAAAATTTTCAAGCTAAAACTACTTTATTAATCAATAAAATCACTAATGAAGTGAACTATAATGAACTTCATAATAATTTTATAAAAACAGAAGAATTTGAATGCACTCTAATTGAATCTGACAAAACCAAAAAATTACAGAGTAATCAAATTACAATACACCAAATTCTAAAAGATTTCGAAATAGTGCATTTATTTGTTCCAACTATAAAAAATGATACAAAAATAATAAGTTGCGTAGAAAATGAAAAATTGCTCACAAATGATTTCAAACAAAATGAATTTAAAAAATACATAATTCTTAACACATCATGTGAAAAATTTGCAAAAGAATCAGAAATAATTTTTGATAACATTATTCCATTAAAAATTGATTGCGTAAAATATGAAAATATTACCGAAAATTTGATAACAGAACTGAATAATCCTCGAGTAATAGAAAAATTTTGTTTTTCCGAAAAAGAACTAATAATCTATAGCGAATGTAACATATTCAATGTTCATAATATTACATTGGCAGAAAAATGTTATGCAATTGAAAGTCATACATCAGAACTAAATAGTCTAAATGATATAAGGATAGCGGCTCTAAATGAATTAATACAAGTATGTGAAAGTGAAGCCAAACTAATTACCAAAATTAATACATCTGAAATACTCATAAATTACAAAGATGATTTTCTCGACGAAAATGATAAATTTTTGAAAATACAAATAAGCTTTAATAATTTAAATAAGAATCAATATAAAATAATATTTGATAAAAATATCGAACAAACTAATATCATCGAAATAAAACAAGATCAATTAGATAATAAAATGTGTTTTAAAATACCTATCAACTATATCACACTTACACTTAACCAACAAGATATAGTCAGTAAAAAAATTGACAGTAATATATTTAAATACACTCATATTTTACTATTAAAAATACCAAATAACATCAAACAAATGAGAACCATATTTTATCCTTATTATTATATCATGAAAAAAAATTATAAATATTTTAGAAAAAAATCTATTATCTTTTTTTCTTTTTCAGAAATATTTAAAAATGTTTTAATTTCTGTAATCTTTTCCAGTTACGTGCAAATTCATTCATCTATTGGTACATATACCTATTTGTACATATTATTAATTTTTCATTGATAAACAATTTTTATAAAATACGAGGAATCTGTAAGTTTTCAAAATGTGGCTTGAAAATTCACAGATTTTTTATTTAAGGAACCTATTAACTTAAATCAATCATTTTAAATAATGAGAAATATTTACATCTAAATCAATTGATTTGATCAACAATGAATGGAATCTATATTAAGAAATTTAAATCAATTAATTTAAATCAATAGGTTAGTTAATAATTTAATGAAATATATAAAATCATTATATACATTATCTAATTATAAAACGTATATTGTATTATAAAATTTAAACTTTAAAATTTTATTTATATCAATCTTTTTATCTATACTTTCATCTTTTTTTTCATTCAAAAGAAACATCTTGTAAAAGAAATCTAACATTTAGTTATAACTATTATTAAACTTATAAATGTATATTTTGTCTTATATTTTTACTTATAAATCAACTACTTTTGTCTCTGAATTAAAGCTATGCAAACATATACTGTCTGACATGTATTCGTAAACGTGATTTCATTTTTCACACAAAAAAAAAATCTTTAAAAACAAAAAAAAACGCTGCCAAGTGCTTTGGCGGAATGCTTTCTCATAGAGCTCTTTGAGTTTCATTAATTTTTTTATATTTATTTAAATGTGATTTTAATATTAAAAAATTGTCTAACATTAATATTTACTCATATTGTACTTTATAAATTTCGAACATATATGCTAGCTGTTTGCTTTTTCAACATTTATAATTTATTTTAAATCATCAAGTAATACAAAAAAATTTGTTCTATTGAAAAAATGATATAATGTAGTAATAAAAAGAATGATGACAACAAAATTTCTAATCATCATAAAATGCAATCATATTTATATATAAATACAGTTCATGTTTATGGCTCTATAAAAAAAAACTACTCTATGAATACCAATTTTCAATAGCTTTCCGTCTACTTATACAAAAACATAGATAATATGCGAAATTTGAAGCATATCCATCGAGTAATTTTCGAGATCTAATTGGCTGAATAAATAACATTTTCTTTTCAAAATTTCTTTTTCAAAATTTTAAAAATGTTCTATAATTAAAACTGCCCTATGAAAATCAATTTTTGAAAATTTCCCTTCTTTCGGCAGTTGTAAATGATTTCCCTGCAAATTTTGGAACAAATCTATCGAGTACTTCACGTGAAATAAAAAAAATAAGAAATAAAAAATCGAAATTTTTTTTTTAAATCTTTAAAATTCTCTAAAATTGTTACCACTCTGAGAAAATTAGTTTTTAAAAGCTTATTTTTTTCAGACAATATCGAATTGATTGTTCAAAAATTTTGGAGAAAATTTATAGTATGGTTTACACAAAATAGAAGATTAGATTGGATAGATTAGATAGATATTTATTTGTAATACTTTACAAAAAGTGTGTAACAAACAAAAATATAATATTTAATGGCTGATTCCATTTCAAATCGAACAGTCAGTATACAGTCAAGTCATCAATTACTGCGCTAATGGAGTATGTTATTCTACCCTAAAAATAAGGGTATACGTATTTTTTTATTTTGCTGAAATATCAAAATTGCATCAGATATGTACTTTTGAAAATTGCATACAAAAACTAAATGTTAAAAATGAAAATGTTGAGATTAACTTTAGAGGGCTATCGTTTTACCAATTTTCAATGAATTTTGGTAAACCTTATTTTGTTTTATTATGTTTTAAGCCCTCTTTAATTCAGTGCAAGAAATTTCAAAAAAGACTAAAAAATGACTAAGATATGTGCATTTTACCAAAAAATGCACTTTTTATGCACATGCATTTTTCTCGAAAAACCCATTTTTTTTTTGCTGAAATTTTTAGTGCTCATAGAGGACCAAATTACCTATCTAATGGTACTTGGTTGATCCCGTACTTATATGTTTGAAGCGAGAAAAAAAAATCACAAATTTTATTGGTGGAAAATTTTTGTATATGCGTTCGAAAGTCTTAAGCAATGTTCATTCCAACGCTGTCGCATGCTTCGCTCATTATTTGTTTACCTTTGTATGTATGTATATATCATCAATAGTGATATATATATATATATAAATATATATATTTATACATAAAAATTCGTAATATAAAAATAAATATTAAAAAATGGAAAATAATAATTCTATTCATGTATATCTATATTATGTATGTTTCGATGTACAGACAATAGGAGGCTCATTCGCGGACAAATACCTCGCGTAACCAAAACAGCATATTAGAATTGTTATATACAAGCTAGTTATTCTTACGTCTGCTTTGAAAGGTACTTTTCGGACTTGTGAAAAAGTAAACAAAACTCTGCAATTACGATGTCCGAAATTCACTCTTCTACAAGAATTCGATGTCCCGATTTTTTTCAAATGCATAAGAAGGTAGTTTATAAAAGCAGAAATTTACGTTTTAGACCGTTGGAAGATTTGGCCATTAATTTGGCACAGCTTTATCCAGATTTAAAGATACTGCCTTCTACTAATGTATGCAAAAATTGCCATGAACGCATATCAAAAATGATTTTAAGTGATCTTGAATCTACATCTGAAAATGAAATCACTGAACTTTTTAGCGGAAAACATGATGATTTATCCCCAAGACACCCGAACGAATACAGGAATTAAACGAGAGTATTCATACAATTTTACCTCAATGCGTCTCGCCGCTAAATATGAAAAACTGCAATACCTAAAAAAATCTTTAATTTCAGCTTTTTCTGCTACTGTCGGAAGTAAATTAGAAGATGCGTATGGCATTTCAGTTGAATCAATAGAATCGGACAAAAGTTCGACTGAAAACTATTGGAACGAATTTGTAGAAAATTTTAAATCGGCTTTAGAAAAATGTTCTTCTGTTTCGGAGAAAATAAAACTTCTAACTCTACTACCTTCAAAATTAAGCAAAATAAAAATTTGCTCACTATTCCCGAATATAAGCGAGTATATGATAAATAAATCAAGAAATCTCGTGAAAAATAAAGGAGTTTATTCGGAGCCAGATTCATATACTGGTCATCCTATTGATGAAAATACAAAAAATATCGCTATGGAATATTTTTTAAATGATGATATTAATTGTAGTAGACAAAGTCCAAATAAATCTGATGTTGTTACTGTTAAAGTTAATAATACAAAAACTAAAAAAGTTAAACGGTTTCTTACTCGAAGCTTAAAAGAAACATATAGTCAATTAAGACAAGAAAATCCAAACTTACAAATAGGAAAATCGAAATTCTATAGTCTAAGACCAAGTTTCGTCTTAACAAGTCCTGTCAAGGAAACTTGTCTTTGTGTACATTGCGAAAATTTTGAACTGTTTCTTACAAGTTTAATTCGTTTTAGAGGCGATAATAATTCTGAATTAGATTTAATTCGTTTAGAAATAACTAACGCAATGTTGTGTTCTGAACCATCTGATTCGTGTTTCTTGCAAGAATGCAATTATTGCCCCGGTAGTGAGGGTATCACATTAAAATTGTTAAAACTGAAAGAAAATTGTGAAGATGGAATTACGTTTGCTTTGTGGGATAATAGTAATCTTATCAAACAAACAGTAAGCTTATCAGTTTTTAAAGAAAAATTTTTAATCTGCGCACTAAAAGCAAGTACTCACGTATACAAAAAAAATATTCAACGTGAAGCTATAAAAAAAGAAAAAGAAGAAGGTAAAGCTGATCCTACTAAGTTAATTATCCACGTTGATTTCGCAGAAAATTGGTCTGTAATAAATAATAAAGCGGTTCAGGGAAATCATTGGGTAAATAACCAAATTTCTATTTTCACTGCAGTCTGTTACCAAGGAGAGATAACGCAAAGCTTTGCGATCGTTAGTGACGACAAAAAGCATGATACTGCATATGCGCTATCAGCAATAAATAAAATTATCGATCTTATGAAAAATGATTTAGTTACTAAAGTCACTATTATATCAGATGGAGCTGCAAGCCAATTTAAAAATCGTTTTCAGCTACATGAATTCAAACATTTTTCTTATCAAATGAAATGGTTATTTTCTGCGACTGGTCATGGGAAGGGAGCCGTTGATGGAATAGGTGGGCTTCTAAAGCATTATGCTACTTTACATAACTTAAAAAGAGTTCATGAAGAATCGATACAAAATGCTGACGATTTTATAAATTGGGTTCAAAAGTACACCAGTGCAATCAAAATCATATTATTACCAATAAATGAGATTGAAAAATTTAGAAAAGAAAAAAATATTGAATGGAGTACAGTTCCTAAATATAATGGGATTCAAAAAAGTCATATGTGGTTAAGACAACTTGGGGAATTGAAATCGCATATATTTGTTGGCAGAACAGCTATACATGCACTGACTAAAGTAAAAGACAAGAAAAAAAAAGTCAAACGTCGTAAGGCTACACTTAGAACTAAAAATAATAAGTGCAAAAATAAAAAAAAGTAATTATTTATAATTATATTTTTGACGCATCCCAACAGTGAGAGGCAAGGGGAACTCACTTTAAAAAAGCACTTCGAAGGGAACAGAAACCTTCTACGTCCACGTCGTTGTTCCTGGGTAATGCTAAAAGAAGGATAGTGTTTAAATCTACATTGCTTAAAATTTCCGAACGTATATACAAAAATTTTTCACCAATGAAATTTGTGATTTTTTTTTCTCGCTTCAAACAAATAAGTACGGGATCAACCAAGTACCATTAGATAGGTAATTTGGTCCTCTATGAGCACAAAAAATTTCAGCAAAAAAAAAAATGGGTTTTTCGAGAAAAATGCATGTGCATAAAAAGTGCATTTTTTGGTAAAATGCACACATCTTAGTCATTTTTTAGTGTTTTTTGAAATTTCTTGCACTGAATTAAAGAGGGCTTAAAACATAATAAAACAAAATAAGGTTTACCGAAATTCATTTAAAATTGGTAAAACAATAGCCCTCTAAAGTTATTCTCAACATTTTCAGTTTTAACATTTAGTTTTTGTATGCAATTTTCAAAAGTGCATATCTGATGCAATTTTGATATTTCAGCAAATTAAAAAAATACGTATACCCTTATTTTTAGGGTATGATAACATACTCCATTAGCGCAGTAATTGGTGACTTGAGTGTATACTGACTGTTCGATTTGAAATGGAATCAGCCTAATACATAATAAGATACAGAAATGAGATAATGTAATTATTGCACTCATGATATCACAGTCTATTTCCTAAAACTAATAATACTACAAAAGTAAGTCACTTTTCAGAGTGATATCACAGATCATTACAATAATAAAATACACACACAATCATCAATAAAATAACAATAAACAAATCTGTCAAATTAATATCTATCAGTCAAACTAGTAAAAACAATCTAAAAATAAAATATAATAAAATCAAACGAGTCAAAAAGTCAAAAAAATATAAAAAGTAATGCATTCACTTCCAACCATGTGCTCATCATCCATACTATCAATACAAGCACACCTTAAATCTATATACGGGACTACATATGATAATAAATTAACATAAAGGGACTATAAATATAACATAAAGAGAGTATCCGTTATTTAAGGTCGAGCAAGGATCCCCTCACTGCCGTCTTAAACCTGCTCATTGTAACCTTCCTACCCTATTCTATTATAATCTATTATTTATTTCATTTTAAGAGGTTCTTTATACTCTCTAAAGCTCTTTGTAATATCGCGTTAAAGGATCGTTAATAGCTAGCGCACCATGCCTAGCTATTGCGGACCCTGTATTTCTTTTATTGTGAGTTATAGTCGTCTATAGCAAGAACGCCTTGCCTTGCTATAACGGACCTTACAAATATGTTTGTTAGTAATTTTTTAATAGGTTGTGAATAAAGCCCGTTATTATTAAGGACCAAACGCCTTAATATTCGGGGCTTTACCCTGATTAATGGGATAGGAAAAGGTTATCTTTGGAAAGGCTCTTTATTTAAGTATTAATTACAAAAGTAATATCTCTTAAAAGCTAATAGATACAACTAAGTAGAATCTAACGCTTAACAAATGAATACTTGCTTGTAACACGTATTAGGCCAGTCACCTTTTATGCTACGAGCAAGTATGTCTTTCTACTAAGAGAGCCGATCCAAGAGTGCCAGAGTCGCGAGCTCCTCGCACTGCTTGCTTCAGCTCTCTTAGGTCTCTCTTCCACTCTTCTATCTTAATAGAAGAGAGGGAGAGTCGCCGTATATTTTCAGCGGTACTTACACATGCAAACGCGTGTACGTATATACGCGCGCTTGCATGTTCAACCACTTTGGTCTTTTTGGGTGTTTGCGCGCGCATCTTCCAGTATCGTACGGTTTCAGGGCCGTACATACTCGGGCGCTCACATAGCCCCTCAAATTAAAATGGATTTTGCTTTTTAATTGATTTAGTTCAAAGAAAAAATCTATTTTATTTTTAATGACGCGACTTATGAAGATGCGCGCACAAACACCCAATTACGCACTTAATATTACCCTAGGTGTAGAGGATTGCCCCCCAAAATAAAATACGATTTTTTACGTGTAATAAAAAAAATAAAATATATTCTTGAATTTTTTACAAAGATAGTAACAAAAAAATAATAACTTGGTTTTAACAATTTTTTCTTTTTTGCCACCTAAAATGTCTACAAATACTTTTTTCCTCATTTGTATGAAATTAAAACTAAAAGATTTGTCTTTTTAATTTATCTTAAAATAACTTATATGCATATTTTATTTATTTTTTATGCAAACAACCAAAAAAAAATTTTCTTTTATTTAACACTTTTTTTTTACTTATTAAACTATTTTTACCAAACTAAATTTTTTCTTTTTATAAAACTTAACAAAACCAATTTTCTCTTTATTTATGAAATTTAACTTAAAAATCTTTTTCCTTTTACCAAATTAACTAAAAAATTTCTTTATTCATACATTTTCACTTATTACTTCAATTTTAACTTAATAATGTTACTTGTCTTTTTAAATTCAACTTAAATATAACTGTTTTTTATTATTTTTTTTTTTTTTTTTTAAATTAAAATAAAATTCTTTTTATTAATAAACTAAGAAATTTCTTTTTAAACACGATAAACACATTTTTCTTCTTTCACTTAAGTTTTTCATTTTTAGTTTTTTAGCACTATTTTTGTTTACTCTTTGTTTTTTTTTTTTGTTTTTTACAACTTTTTTCTATCCACTTTTCTATCTGTTCTTCTCTGTTTGTGTTTATTCCTGTTTTTTCTTTCTTTATCTTCTAACCATTCTTCAATATTTTTTTCTTCTTCCAAATCATCCCTGCATGCATCTATTCCTTTTTCCAATTTTTTCTGTTCTTCTTTATATTCTTTTAATTTGTTTCCAGAGTAAAAAATTTTTATTTTTCCACTTTTTCCCTCATATTCTTTTATAAATAAGTCTTCTTCATCTTTTTTGTTGATTATTTTTCTTTCGTTATTTTTCTTTTTTAAATTTTTTTTTCCAATTTTCAGTGTTCGGGGTATTGGTGGTTTTCTCCACCTTAAAATTGTTGGTATAATAGTAATACCCCGGCTCAGCAAAGTCTATAGGATGAGGCTGGACGAATGTTGACGTGCTTGGGTAGATCACCCTGCCCAGATTGCCGCTTCGCATTGTCGGATCATTGTCCCACTCGCACTCAATCACTTCATTGTTTATTTTATTCTCATTAACCGACGTGCTAACGTGTTTAATGTTGAAGTATGTCATAGTTTGGGCACTGGAGTTGCGATAGCACTTTGCCATTTTTTCTTTTCCTTTTTTTTTTTTTTTAGAGGTTTATTAACTGATAACTTTGGCGATGCAGCTCACTTGACGATGTGACTAACAATGAGCTGTGTCGTCAAATTATTTCTAACGGAAAAAAAAATTTTTGGCTATTTTCAAGTATATGTATGCGTGTATATGTATATTTGTTGCACCTATGGTAGTACATCTTCTAATATTGCCTTTGACCTTTTATGTATTTCAAGTGTACGCTCGCATAAATACTTGTATACGTTACTAGCATGTGTCTTTTTACTATGTTTTTTGCATTCCTTTGCTACTTAGTCTTTTATTATTTTAAAATAATATTTTAGTTAAAATACTTTTAGAACTCTTTTAAATGTTCTATATGGGACTTTTCACGTTTATGTCTTTTCAATTGCAATTAATTAGATTTGTTTTTTATTTTATTTTTTAGTTAATTCAATCATTAGGCTCGTAGAACGGTTTCAGGTGTTCTATATGGAATTTTCCACGTTCTACGGCTTTTTCATTGATTAATAAGTATGTATCTGGTGCAATGATGTTTTTTATAATATATGGACCTTCATATATCTCAAAAAATTTTGCGATTTTATCATCATCTGCACTTGATACGTTTAATGATTTCAGCAGTACTTTATCATTTAAATTAAATTGATAATGAGTACTTTTTGCATTTGTTGCGTTTGCTCTATTTTTTATTTTCTTATGCATTTTATTTCTAGCATAGAAAATCTTTCTATCATATGGTACCTCAGTATTTTCTAATTTAAAATACTTTTCCCATATTCTAGTTGGTTTTTTACCCATATGTAATTCAGTTGGCGTAAAACCTGTTGTTTCATGGGTAGTTTCGTTCATTATGCTTTGAATTTTTTGCATATATGACGCCCATGACTTATGTGAATTATTCACATAGGTTCTAAAGAATCTGCCCAATTCACGATGGATTTTTTCCACAATATTGCTCTGTGGGTGTCTAATTGATGAATAAATATTTTTAATGTTTTCATCATTTAGCTTTTTTATCCATTTTTTGGAAGTAAATTGTGTACCATGGTCAGTCATTATTGACTGAGGTTTACCATAATTTGGTACATAATCGTTAAATATTTTTCTAATTGTTGTTAATGTATTTGCCTTTTTAATAGGATACATTACAACGTATTTGGAAAATACATCTATAGTTGTTAAAATATATTTAACGCCTCCTATAGACGTAGGCAATGGACCATAAAAATCAATCGATAGTATTTCATTTTTTTCGTTTACTATGATTGGCTGCATTTCTGCATTATATTTTACTGTTAAGTATTTTGTCTTTTGACAAGTTATGCATGATTTTAAAATTTTGTGTACATGCTTTTTTAATTTAGGAGCTGTGAAGCTTTCTATTAATAATTTATACGTTTTTTGGGACCAATGTGCCCATAAAAATCGTGTATTTCTATTATTAATTCTGATAATAGTGATTCAGGTATTATTATTTTTAATCCTGATTCATCTTTTTTATATAAAAAATCATTTTCGAATTTATAATGATTTTTTATTTTATCATTTTTTAATTCGTTTAATTTTTTTTTTATTTTGATGCAATATGCATCATTTTTTTGCGCTTTTTTAAAGCTTTTTAACAATTTTTCTAATTGTTTATTTATTTTTAATTTGTTTCTGATATTCGCAATTAATACTTCGTTTTCATCATCTTTTGCGTTATCAGATGTTTGTCTGCTTAAAAATCTGCAGCAACATTTATTTTTCCAGGTATATGCTCTGGTTTGATATTAAAATCTTGGATTGATAAGGCCCATCTTCTCAATCTATAATTGTTAAATTTACATTTATTTAAAAATGTAATAGCCTCATGGTCAGTTCTTACGATTATTTCTTTAGCACCTCTCAGATATGTGTCAAGCTTATGTAATGACCATACGACAGCTAACAGTTCTTTTTCAGTAGTAAAATAATTTAATTCACTACCTTTTAATGTTCTGCTAATAAAGCAGACAATATTTTCATGATTATAGTCATCTAATTGTGACAAGATTGCAGCTATTGCGTAATCGCTTGCATCTGTCGTTAGTATAAAAGGTTTTTCCATATCTATGAATTTCAATATGATATTTTCCGTGAAAAGTTCCTTTATACTTTCAAAGGCTTTTTGCTGTCTTGCCCCCCATTCATAGGGTACATTTTTTCTTAATAAGCCAATTAATGGCAATATTTCATTCGCATAACCTTTCGCGAATTTCGTGTAAAAATTTACAAACCCCAAGAATGCTTGTAATTCTTTAATATTTCTTGGTGTTTTAAAATGTTTTATTGATTTTATTTTTTCTGGATCTGGTGTTATTCCTTTTGACGTTATGAAGTGTCCAAGAAATTTAATTTTTTGCTTTAAGAAATTTGATTTTTTAAAATTAAATGTCAAATTATATTTAATTGCTTTAATAAATAATTTCTCTAAATGATCCATATGCTCTTCGAATGTCGATGACCTTATGTGTAGATCATCTACGAAGGCTAGAACGAATTCTTGCATATCTTTTATTACGTAGTCCAGTCCTCTCAATAGTGCAGCGCTGCTGGTTTTTATGCCAAAAGCTGCTACATTAAATTCATATACTTTGTTATCAATTTTAAACGCCGTATATTTTTTGCTTGGCTCTGTTAATTCAATTTGCCAATACGAGCTTGTTAAATCTAAGCTCGACATGAAATTTTTCTCTTTACATCTGAGAAAAATCTCTTCTATTGAGGGTGGGGCTTCGTAATCGTCAATTATTTTCTCATTTAATTTACGAGCATCTAAACAAAGCCTTACAGTGCCATCTTTTTTAATTACTGTAACTATAGAATTTATATAAGGGCTTTTTGATCTCCTTATAATTCCTAGTTCTTCCATTTTTTCTATTTCTTTTAGTACCTTTTCTCTATGATTTATAGGAATCGGATAAGGTCTAGAATAAAATGGATGATCGTCTTTAAGTTTGATATCATGCTGATATGACTTCAATAGACCTGGAGCCTTTCTAAACACTCTACTATACTTTTTTATTAATAATGTTAATTCTTCTTTTTTGTTTGTTTGTGATATTATCACATTCATTTATTTTTTCCTGAATCTCATCATTTGTGAGTTCAGTTGTATTAAAATAATTTTCGGAATTAAGAATTCGATGATTCTCGTTTTCCATTGCAAAGTCGTATGAATTCTGATCATTGTCTCCTTCATACACTTCGGTTATTTGCATAGCTGAGTATGCTAAAGAATTTATTCGTTTTTCGGTATAAGATAAATTTATATCTTTACCATCAATTATTATTAATATTTCTTCTAGCATCGTGTTTATAATCATACTCAAAGCCTTTTGAGTATCATATCCGATGATAACATCTTTGACTAATTTCGGAATTATTAGGTAGATTATTTTTATTTCTACATTTTTAAATTTTGTTTTTATTAATAACTGCCTCTTTATTCTTGTAGTTTTTGTGCCTGTGGCTGTTTTTATAAACTTCCCAGTTATTGGCAATAAAGGGCATTTTTTGAATGTCTCGTAATTTTGAAAATAAAATTGTTCCGATATACAGGTGACTTCGCTACCTGAATCGATTAGAGCTTTGACATTTATATTTTCTAATTCTATTTCAATTTCTGGACAACATATCATATTGTTTTCTTTTGACTCTTGCTTGTCAATATCATCTATTAAATCATCTTTTATACTCTCTTGCATAGAAGATATTATTTTTGGGGATTTTCCATTAGTTGCAACCTTACCCCTTCTATTTTTGATTTCAGGTGCAACTTTATTTAGTTTTCCTGATTTTTATCATTATCTTCTTTGTTCATGTCTATATTTAAAACATCTAATTCTTTGTTACTTTTCTGTAATTGTTTTTTATTTACAGGTGATTTTAATTTTCACGTTGTTGATTCTTTTGTTTATTTTTATTTTCCTCGATTCTAGCTACATTTATACTAGGATCCTGTTGAGGTTTTTGTATTCTTGTTTATAGTTATTTTGATTTGTTGCGTTATTACTATGATTATAATATGTTTTATTAATTTTTTCATTATTATTAACTATTTTTTGTTGACTATTATTTTTATTTACTGCTCTTTTTTCCTGCAGTTTATCGTCATTATCAAAATCTGACAAAATTTTAAATAAGGTATTTTTATCTTTGTTTTGCGAGAATTGCATGGCTTGCCTAACATTTCTGCTGAAATGTTTGCTAATTTTTTCAGCTAATTCCTCTTCAGAATATTGAAGATTTAGCTCTTTAGCGAAACCATATACTTGCGTGGCATAAGCCATACGACTTAATTTGCCATTCTCATAATATTGTCCGAACTCAACTTTCCTTTGAGTTGTTCTTTGGACATCCTCATTCCAATATCTATCCAGGAATAAATTTTTAAAACCTTCATAGGTCAGTACATCATCTTGATAGATGTACCACCACTCATTTGCATCCTTTTGTAGAACAGTATGCAAAAGTTCGAGAGTTTCTTCCTCTTCTAATTTTTTTAATGCAATATATTTTTCGAATTCATTTAAGAATTTCATAGGTCTTTCAACCTCCGTGCCTTCGTATTTTGGCAAAGGAATTTTTATTTTTTTCACATATGGTTCGAGACCTTGCGTTCGAATCCCATTACTTTTTAATTTTTCTTTCAATTCATTGATCTTATCATCTTGCTCTTGAGCAGTATCGTCTATTTTTCGCGTCAGGTTATCTTGAACTATTTTAATCGCTTCCTTTTCGTTTATTATTTTTTTTAATTTGATTAATTCTTCATTTAAAGATTCGTTTTTAATAACTAAGTCTTCATTTTCTTTTTTATATTTGTTTAATAAATTTTTAATTACGATATTATCTTCTAACACGTTTTTTATCTTGTTTGATAATTCGCTTATTTGTTCTTTAAAATTTATTGTTCCCGCATCTGCGGTTTTTTCTAAGTTAAAGACTATAGCTTTGTCTGGACTAGCTGTAATTTTGTCATCCAACTCTTGTTGTTTATTAAACAACAATGTCAGCTCATATGACACAGCTTTCATCCATTCATTTTGTTTTGTGTTAACATCTTCCTCTATGGTCCCATCAAGATTATCTAATTCTTGTATTAGTATCTCTGACCTTCTTTTCGCCATTTTTATTTTTATTATTATTCGCTATTACAATATTTACGTATTTCCGAAAATAAAATTTTAACACTTTTTATTTCAATACTTTCTTATTTAAGTTAATTTTTCAATAAGATATTTTTAATTTTAATAAATTTAAATTATCCAAAATTAAATTTCAAAATTTTAATTTCGTTTACAATTATTTTTTATCTTGGCTCTTTTAATTTTTTAATATATTTCATTTTATTTTTATTAAAGAGCATATTCTTTATTACAATGATTGTTCTCATTCGCGTTGAGAACCTATGTTTAAGAATTCCTTCTGTCTATTTCTTAGCTATTGACCTTTTAACTTTGCTTTTTGACATTCTTTAAACATATTCGCGCTTTAGACTTGAGTTTGCGCGGCTATAACAAAAGATTTTAAGAAAAATTTAATGTGTACATTGTAACACTCAATCTTCTTGTTTTACCTCGCGACCTTCAAGTCTTTTTATTATTCTCATTTACGAATACTCTATTCAATATTAATATCAAGTAAAATTTTTGGTCAACCTTTTATTCGCATTTATTTAGAACAAAAGAAATTCTTTTATATAATTATGTTCTTATATTTTATACTGATGGTATTTTATATACCATTTTTCTTGCGTTTCTTTTTTTTTTTTTTTTTTTTTTTTATTAAGTTTTATAAAATTTTTTTGTTATTAATTTTTTGATTTTTTATAGATTTTTTTTGTATTTTTTAATTTTTGTATTTATTTTTATTTTCCTAATATATTTTTAAATTTTCCATTTTCTTTGTTATTAAGAAAATGTTCGTTTTTAACTGCAATATTTCGCCTTTTACTTCCCGGTATTGCTTATTTGTATTTTTTTTTATATTTACTATTTCATTTTCTATAAACATTCCACCATTAACTCATTTCTTTGATTATTGATATTGATTAAATGTTGGATTCTATTTTCCAAATATTCTACTCTATCATAGTCTGTTCCTTGGAACAGACTGTTTGGAAAGTTGGGAATCATAAGACGATTTTTTGTTTTTTAATGTTAAATTTATAATCTAATAATAAATATTACGCGACTCTAATTACGCGTGAGTTTTCTTAACAGCGGTTAAGATCCCGTGGGCGCCAATGTAACCTTCCTACCCTATTCTATTATAATCTATTATTTATTTCATTTTAAGAGGTTCTTTATACTCTCTAAAGCTCTTTGTAATATCGCGTTAAAGGATCGTTAATAGCTAGCGCACCATGCCTAGCTATTGCGGACCCTGTATTTCTTTTATTGTGAGTTATAGTCATCTATAGCAAGAACGCCTTGCCTTGCTATAACGGACCTTACAAATATTTTTGTTAGTAATTTTTTAATAGGTTATGAATAAAGCCCGTTATTATTAAGGACCAAACGCCTTAATATTCGGGGCTTTACCCTGATTAATGGGATAGGAAAAGGTTATCTTTGGAAAGGCTCTTTATTTAAGTATGAATTACAAAAGTAATATCTCTTAAAAGCTAATAGATACAACTAAGTAGAATCTAACGCTTAACAAATGAATACTTGCTTGTAACACGTATTAGGCCAGTCACCTTTTATGCTACGAGCAAGTATGTCTTTCTACTAAGAGAGCCGATCCAAGAGTGCCAGAGTCGCGAGCTCCTCACACTGCTTGCTTCAGCTCTCTTAGGTCTCTCTTCCACTCTTCTATCTTAATAGAAGAGAGGGAGAGTCGCCGTATATTTTCAGCGGTACTTACACATGCAAACGCGTGTACGTATATACGCGCGCTTGCATGTTCAACCACTTTGGTCTTTTTGGGTGTTTGCGCGCGCATCTTCCAGTATCGTACGATTTCAGGGCCGTACATACTCGGGCGCTCACATCATAGATGGAAGATACTTAATTTCAGCAGGTAGGGAATTCCAAAAATGCACACCTTGAACTTGGGAGGAATTCCTTCCAGTCTCAGTGCGCATAAAGGGCACCGCAAGATCCCTAGTCTCTCCCTAGTAGCTACCCTAGGTACACATCTAGTAAAGAGACTCACTAGATGCTCCGGAGTATTTATGCGCACGATTTTGTACATAAGCACAGATAAATGAAAAATAAAATTTTTTTTTTAATTTTCAAAATGCTCTGAAATTAAAACTGCTCTGAGAAAATATGTTTTCCAAAGTTTGTTTTTTTCAGACAGTAGCGAATAACTTGCATTTAAATTTTGGAGCGAATCTATCAAATGGTTTTCGTAAAATAGAAAAAAATTAAAAATAAAAATTTTTTTAAAAATTTTAAAAATGCTCTAAAATTAAAAGTGCGCTAAAAAAATCAGTTTTCAAAAGTTTTTCTACTTTTGACAGTCAAAATTAAGTTCCATACAAATTTTCGAACAAATTCTTCAAGTAGTTTATGTAAAATACAAAAAAAATGAAAAATCGAAAGTTTTTTTAAATTCTTAAAATGACTAAAATAAAAATTACGCTAAGAAAACCAATTCTCAATAGCTTCCGCACCAGTTGATCGAAAAATTAAATTGTATGGAAAATTTGAAGTAAATCCATCGAGTAGTTTTTAAGATTTTATTGGCCTAATAAATAGAAACATTTTTTTCAAAAATTTTAAAATGCTCTGAAATTAAAACCAAGCTAAGAAAATCAGTTTTCAAAAATTTATTTTATTTGGGCAATCACAAATAATTTCCTTGCAAATTTTGAAACAAATTCATCGAGTAGTAGACAAAAAAAAACAAAAAAATGAAAAATCAAAATTTTTTTTTTCTATAAACAACTCTAAAATGTTAACTACGCTAGAAGAACCAATTATCAGTAGCATCCCAGCAAGCTTGTCAAAAAACTAAATTCCATGCAAAATTAGAAGAAAATCCATCGTGTAGTTCTCGAGATACAATTTACTAACTGAAATCATAAATCCACACACACATACACACACACACACACACACACACACACACACACACACACACATACACACACACACACACATACAGATATTTTCTGGAAACCATTTTTTTCGACTCACTGAGTTGAAATATGTACAAATTAATGAAAAAATATAAAAAAAAATTTTTTATCGATACAATGCTTTCTCTATGAGAAAGCAAAAAAGGGGGGAGGAAGTTATATACTTTCATTCAAATTCAACATAAATCAATATTTAAATGAATATTTGAACTTCTAAACTTATTTAGAAAATGTATTGCATGAATAAAAAGAAAACTATCATTAAAAAGTCTTCATCGAGACTTAGAAAAAATTTTTTATAAAGCAAAAAAAAAATAATGAACTTTATTATAAGTTCTATATAGAATGAAAGAACGTAGTTCAATTTTCATTCTAAACTCTAAGACTATTTAGAGAACATATTTGTCAAAATGAAGACAAAAATTACAATTGACTAGTTAACGTTTCAATTAGATTTATGTTAAAGTACTACACAAATTACAGACAAAAGCAGAACATTTTTGAAAAATTTAATTAATAACCTACTAATAAAGTTACTTTTTACTCATGTTAGATCTCTTATTATATTCTTAAAACTTGTAATTTAAAAAAAACGTTAAAATAAATTACAATAATTTGTACATACATAAAAAAAAAAAAAAAAATTCTATACGAATTGATAGAATATTAGCGCTTACTATATGTTGTGGCGCCCCCTATTTTAAATAAAGTTCAACCTGTTGAAACCCTTAAAGTATATATTCATTCCTTTTGTAGCGCCCGAACGGTCAACACGTTTTGCTAAATAGAGAGGTGTTAATAGACGAGTCTTTTATAATAAATATCTAGTTTAAGTTTAACCAAGTCTTTTCATTTACTCGCCTTATACCAAACCTATATTCTATCAGGTTATCGGCCCAGTCGCGTAAAGCAAAAAGCTTCCACTGCGCGTATAAGAACTTAGTTAATTTGGTGGAAAAAGAACAGTTTTTCTTTGTGTATGGTGAAAGTGTTTTTCTTGTGTGTGCAATTAGAAACCGTCAGAAAAACATGGATGTCCAATGCCATGAAGAGGATTGTTGCGGCAATGCCAGTGTGGTGAGCGAGTCTCTACGACAGAAAGAGGTGATGGAAATTAAAACAAAGTACAAATAAAAAGAACTGAATAAAATTACTTTATAACACAAATAAGAGTTTATTAAAAGATGCGAATAAAATAAAAATAAATATGAATAAAAAGACGTGAGTTAAAATTTGTGAAAAGAAGTGAAAATCACACCAAGGAAAAATTAGAATAAAAAGGCGCGAGTTAAAATTTATGAAAAGAAGTGAAAATCACACAAAGAAAAAATTAGAATGAAAAGACACAAGTTAAAATTTAATAAAAGAAATGAAACTCACACAAAGAAAAATTTGAATAAAAAGATGAAAAGATGAGAGTGAAAATTCGATGAAACAAGTGTGTTGCATACAAAGAAAAACTTAATTAAAAGATGTGAGTTAAAATTGATAAAAGAAATGAGTGAGGCCAAAGAAAGGAAAATTCAAATGAAAGATGCGAGCAAAAATTTGATAAGAAGTGAGTGAGTAACAAAAGAAAATTCATATAAAAGACGCGAGTGAAAAATCTGATTAAAAGAAGTGAGTTAAATATTGAAAACAAAGGATAAATAAAAATGAATAAAACACGCATTAAATTTGAATAAAGATGTGATTAGACAGGAGTAAGAAGTGTATAAAAATTAAATATGAAAGTAATGAAAATTTAAAAATAAAAAATGTGAATAAAAGTTTGATGAAAAAGCGTGAACAAAAGTTTTATATTAAATATATGTATATCAGTTTTTGAGTAAAAGAAATAAAGACGAGAATTAAAAATGAGAAATTAAATATTTACAAAGTTTTATAATAAATATATGTATATCTGTTTTCGAGAAAAAGAAATAAAGATGAGAATTAAAGAATTGAAAATTTACAAAAATCACGTTATGTGAGATCTGAGAATTTTGAACGGTTAAAGGATTTTTCAAATTCAGTGTAAAAAGGCGAGCGTTGGAGCAGTTCTGGGAACTGCTAGCGTTTCGGGTTGATGACGTATAGGAGTGTGCGCGTATGGACGTGTGTGATGTAAGACAGAGGGAATGCGGTACCGCAATACAGTTTAGCCTGTATAAGAAAAAGATGAGTGCGAGAGAGATAGTTGCGCAAAAATCACATATATTCCCTTCGCTCATATTCGCATGCGTTACACGTGTGCCTTCAAAGTTGCGTGTATATAGAATATGTATGCATGTGCTGTGAGTACGTACATATATATAACCGATATATAAGTCTTGAATTCAAGCTAATGCACGCACACTTGAAACTACAAATTGAGGATTGTAATTTACAGAGATGTGTATTTGTATTTAGTTGAGATGTGTTCATATATTGGCCAAACCTATATGAGGTATACTTATAAGTAAAATGTGATCACGTAGTACAAACGTAGTAAATACGTTAGTACAAATGGTATAAAGGATTATGTATGTATGTGTGTGTATGTGTATGTGTATGTATATGTGTATGTATGCGCATATATATATGTATATATATATGTATATATATATATATGTATGTGCATGTTTGTGTGTGTACGCGTGTGTGCATACATTCATGTATATGAATACACAAATTGATACAGCTGTTTGAGAAGAGTAAGATTGAGATAAGTGTAAATTAAAAATTATGTTGAGACGATTTTATTCTACAATCATGTATATGTGTATGTATGTATATGCATATATATGTTCAATGATTGAAAAACTTGTAAGCCAATTTTGCTTGAATCAAAATTCAAGTTTATTGGCAAAATCTAAACAAGTTCGTCTAAGGTGTAGAAAAATCATTCTAAGCAAAAATTAACATTACTTTTAATGGAAATGATTTTTACTCCCGAATTAAAATATAAACAATTCTGGTAAGATGAGTTTAAAGAAAGAGGTGAAAAAGAGGTGAATAAGAGGAGAAATAAAGTTACATTTAATACTAGTTATGTTACAAACTAAATGAATTTGAGGTTAGTTGGTCGGAGTGTGTCGGCTTGTTGTTCGGTCTACATATTTCGATTAACTAGAGTGAGCATGGAGCATGTCTTGTTGTTCGGACTGTTAAGTGTTCATTCGTGGTAAGAGTGGCCATATCTGTTGTTCGATCAACCATTCTCACCACACAATAAATAATAAATCAGTTTAATCACTGTAAGTAATAAATTGATAGAATTGAACTAAAAATATGATTTTTCAAAAACAAACAGTCAGTATCTGCTGATGTTCGAAATGAATAGGCCAAGGAGATTAAAAATCTTAAAGATCCCATTGAGCCATCAGAAAAAATCGTTCAATAAATCCTCAGATTCTAAAAATCAACCAAAAGAGGAGAAAGTAACAGAGAGGAGAAATAAGGACGAGTGTAAAAGAGACGAGATTACTATTACTGATTTATAGTTAATGAGGACGAGTGTAAAAGAGACGAGATGACTATTACTAATTTATAGTCAAACGCTTGGTCAACAAGTGAAAAGATTCAAAATACAAAAAGTTAAGATGTGTAAATGAATTACGGGTGAAAATAAGATGAGTTCAGCTTCATCAAAGATGTGAGAGTAAAACGGAAAATACGATGAGTATATTAAAAGGAGAGGTTAAAAATCAGCGATGCACGATAGCTTTTGACAAAATTAAGTAGTTAAGAACATTAATCTGAGAGGATTATGTTAAACAATTTATTGACACCAAAACAGCCGCAAAGTCACTTGATCTCAGGATTCTATTATTGAGGAATTGTATAAAGAGGAGGCATTTTAGAATGCGATCAAATTAATATGGACGAAAAAGTTGTAAAAAGATGAGAGCGGAGAGTGAAATTTAAATATACAAGAATGAGGTGATACATGATGAAATGAGACTAAATAATAAACCCTTGAATTATTTTTATAAAAGTTTTTTTTTGGATAATAAAAATGTAATGAAAGGTGATCATGAATTGATCAGTAAGATAAAATTCTAGTTCTTAAATAATATCTTCATTTCTGAACTAAGATCTTGTGGTTTTTTACGTATTATACATGGGAATTCTATAAAAACGAGCGTAAATGAGAAAGTAATAGATGAGCAAAAGTTTAAAGTCTGTGATATTTTAATAAACTAATTAAATAATAATTATCATGCTAAAGGACTATATTAAAAGATACATTAAAATTTTTATATAAATTTAAAAGTTTAAAAAGATGAGAAGTAAAAATAAAATCGCTTATGATGAGAAAATAATTAAATAATAGACGATATAAAATCAAAAGGATATAGTAAGTGAGTTTTGTAAAAAGTATAAAGAAATGATTAAAATCATGATGTCACTTATTTAACAGTCAGTGAACGGAGAGACGCGTTTTATAATGCAAAAATAATCACAACACAAATGATTCAATTTATGGAATTTATCTCTCAGAGTACTGAAGATCGAGGGACTTCGTATAAAGAATTAAAATTTCTTGTTAAATAAGATGTGTCAAATTTTGTCAATACTCGTGTCGGATGCTGAGAGCCAAAACCCTAGGTGTATAGGAAGTAACTGTCCTAATAAAAATAATGATATGAAGCGTTACAAATGCCAAGATTTTGGCCACAAAGCTGCAAAATGCACTCACTAGGAGAGTGTCACACCTCCGGATCACGGATTTTGCTCAAACTTCGGGATAAGTTTTTAGATGATAAAATATGAAAAAAGCTAAAGTTATAGTCACAAACACTCAATATTTCCCTAGTTACAGGCAATTGAAAAAAATCACTAAAAAAGTCACTAGATTTTTAAACGCGTATAGTTCTTTAGCATTGATAGCTAGAAGCTTAAACCTTTTTTTAAATTAAAGCTGAGCTTAAATCCTTTCAAAATAGTAGTTATAGCATGTAAAAATATTATTTTTTCCCAAAGTTATAGCGTAATAAAGATTGGACCTGAATTTTTATTTAAAATTATTAATTAATAAAAAAGCTGAAATTAGGTCCAATCTTTATTACGCTATAACTTTAGGAAAAAATAATATTTTGATACGTTGTAACTACTGTTTCGAAAGGATTTGAGCTCAGCTTTAACTTAAAAAAAGTTTCAAGCTTATAGCTGTCAATGCTAAGGAACTATATACGTTTAAATATCTAGTAACTTCCTTAGTGATTTTCTTCAATTGCCTGTAACTAGGGAAATATTGAGTGTTTATGACTATAACTTTAGCTTTTTTCATATTTTATCATCTGAAAACTTATCCCGAAGTTTGAGCAAAATCCGTGATCCGGAGGTGTGACACTCTCCTAGTCAGTTTAAATTTTCAACGAGTGCAAGCAGAACCTACAAATATATATAATATATATATATATGTATAACAAATTAACTAACAATACTTGAGATGTGTTGGGAAAGATGAGTATTAGGAAAGGATTTGAAGATGTGTTATTGAATAATGATAATTTGAAAGAAAGAAAGGAAAAAGGAGTAGTAACAGTAAAAGTAATTAGAGATTTTTTTTGAGGGTGTGAAATTCAATATGAAAGGCACTGCCAAGCTAAAAGAAGAGATATCAAGAAGAGAGAACGAAGACGTGAAAGCGATAAGAAAAGGCAAAAGGTAAACAGATTGATCTAGCATCAATTACTGTGAAATGCAATTATGCATATAAGAAAAATATAGTAATAATACTAAGGTTATATTTTAAAGCAACAAGTTCTTTGCTGACTCTGGTTTAATGAAACATCTAACTCATTCCAAAATAATATTCAAAACTCTTAATATTTTTAAAAGAAGTGTAATTAAATATGCTAATAAATACTCCTAAGCAGATTTGAAAACGGAGGGAGTAATAATTAAATAGAGATATAATTAAAAAATGGAAATAGGTTAAAATTACATAAGAGAATTTTGGCTGAGACGTTGAAAAGAAGTTTACTATCTTTACGTAAATTAGCTGAGACGAGACCTGCAATTTACCTAGATTAATATTTTGATCCAGTTTCAAATGAGTTATTTATATCAGGTGTGTACAAGCTTATAGAGTTACTGAATTAAAATTATAAAAAGTTGAGATAAATGATAAGTTTTCTCTAAAATAATAACTGAACGTATAGTAGTTGATTTGATGAGTAAAGAGTCGAGTACGAGAATGGATTACGCACAAGGCGCGGAACGCGAAAACAATTAGTTAAAATTAACTGTGAACAAGGGAAACCTATGAACAGAAAATGAAATCAGTAATGCAGAAAAGGATGAGAGTTTGAAAGATGAGAAAAATATTGTGAAAAATAGATATGATAATATTGTGATATAGGAAAAAGGGAATCTTCTTTGTGAGTGGAATGGAAGGAGTTTAATAAGAGCAATAGTTGAGTGTTATAGCGTTTACGTTTTGCTGATACCCCTATTGCCTATTTGCAAGAATCGCAATCAAACATAAAAAAAAAAAAAAAAAGTGGTAGAAGAGTAAAGAATGGCAGGATACGATTATGTTATCTTGATGATTGTATATTAGATGGTATGGTGTGTTTACTTTCTAAATATAAAAAATCATAGTTTATTACATCACGAAATTGTGTGACAGAGCCATTACACAGTGTTTGCCCAGATATCATCGGATCCAGCGGCATGTCCTCGGAAAGATGAGAAATTATTTCTGTATTCATGAAAAACAAGTGAGAGGTGAGACTGTTTAAAATATCCATAAGAAATATGAGAGGTGAGACTGTTTAAAATATCCATAAGAAATATAAGGAATATGCTAGGATATGATGCAAGGGTATGCTATTTATGATCTAATCAAAGGAGAGAGTATACAGGTGGCTTTACCATGAAAATGTTAAAGTATTTGAATGCGGAATTACAATTGTCTCCTAAAGATACTTTCCAACTAAGTGAAGTATCTTGTCAACTTAAGCAAACAACTCCAAAGAAGGTGAGATATTGTATGATTCTAAACTACTAGAATATCTGCAGCAGTGTATGCATATAACCGCACTACACGCAAGGCAAATAATTACTTCTTTTGAAAATTCGATCCTAATTACAGCTTTAATATTAACCAACTTAAAAGATTTGGCTATTTAACTTATATTAAAATACAAAGAAGAGTCAGCACTAAAATCAGAGTTGAAATAAAAAGTTATTTTAGTTGACGTGGAATGTCACGAGAAGATTGTATATGAATATAATTAAAAAGAGGTAGAATTTTGACACTTACCAAAATAAGATGAGAAAGTAAATAAAACAAATAGGTTCAAAGAGTTTGATAAAAATGAGCAACACTTAAACGTAGATAAGACAGCATCAAAACAGGAGGGAGAGAGTAAACTTAAAAGAGAAAGACCTTAAAGATGAGAGCTGGACCAAATACTGAAAAAGAAGAGATTATTAAAGTTGCAAGTTTTCGGATATACAGATAGATCAAAAACTAAAAGAATAATAGGATCTCTTTCCTTATATAATTTTGATAGAAAAAGATGAGAAAAATTAACTTCAAACAAGATGTAACAAAATGTGCGTTAATGACATCTATGAACAATAATCCAATATGCCATAAATAAGTGAAAAATTGAAAAATTAAAAAGAATACAAGACAAGAAATCTTTAGAGATTAAACAAGCGAATGATGAGATGTTATAGGCTTTAAAGGCAACCATTAATTCTGGTTCATTTAATTATAAAAATACTGTTCAAAGAAGAGATAAAGCTATTTGGAAAATAGCCATAAAAGATGAGTTGAAGTCAATGCTGAGAAATGGAAAGTCGAAAATTGTTAAAAAGTTGTTGAAAATGAAAAATAGACAAAAGGCTATAGTAATGTAGATTCTATGAAGGTGTATGAAAGAAATATAAAATCAGTTACAAAGCAAGAATGATTATTTGTGGACTCAAGAATACAAATAACTATAAGATGAGGAAAACATATATACCTGTGTTCAGATTACTTCTAATAAGAGCAGTGTGAAATATCATAAACAAATATAATTTTGAGACGCGATCAGTGGATGTAAAAACTGCTATTTTAAATGAAATTATTAATGAAGAGATTTATAGGAAAATTTCTGAGAGTATATTATACTCAGAAAAGGAGAGAAAAGATTTGACTTATTTATTGATATGAGCCATGTATGAGTTGCGTATTATTACTGGTATAAATATTTGCAAAGGTTGCACTAAAATTAGAAAAAATTTAAATAGAGAACTATGCTCATTTGTATGTGCCAAGAGAACGATGAGATATTACTGTTATTATTATATGTGGATGTGTATTAACTGCTAGTAATGATGTGACTAAACTGAATGAAATTATTAATGCATTAAATAACGAATTTAAAATGTCTAATTTAGGTGAGACAAAACTCTTTTTGGTATTTCTATTAGGTGAGATAAAAAGAATCGGATAATGAATTGAGACAAAAAAAAAAAATACTAACAGAATGTTCAATTTGGACTTAGAAAATTCACATAGGATTCCTATGAATGAATACAAGTTATTAATAATGAAAGAAAGGCACGAGAAATAGGTATAGAAGATGAGAAAATGTGTGATAAGGAAAACTACGTAAATATTCTATATAAAGAAAATTTAGAAAACCTATTATATTCAACCTGAGCAACGAGACCAGATATATCGTATACTGTGAATGTCTTGAATGGACGTTCAATTGATTTTACAAGCAGTGAATGGATAATAGTCATGAGAGTAATCAGATGTCTTAAAGGTACTGAGAAACACAAATTCATTTTTAAAGTTGAGTCAGAAGGTGTGTTGGCTTATTCTAATGCAAGCTTTGGGAATTGCTATAAGAAATTAACCACTTGTGGTTTAATCATTAAGTTGTTTGGAAAACGCTATTGCTTATAGGACACCCAAGCAAACTTATGTTGCCTTGTCTATCTGCTAAGCTGAATATGCTGCTACGAATGAGACGTGTCGTGAAAAACTATCAAAGTATAACTCTTTAACTTTAATTCTAACTAAACCTCTATTACTAATGACTTTGAGATGCGATAATAACGATGCGATAGTCAGTGATGAAATAGATGGATATAAGTTGAGTCACATAATTGTATAATGAAAATATTATGTTGAAAGATGTATTTTAAAAGAAAACCAATTAAGATAGAGTGGGTTGGATCATCGGAATAGATATCTTAACTAAACTCGTATCTGGTAACTTATATATATTAAATTTTCGCTTTACTGCAAAACTCTTTTGTTCACAGGAAATAACTGATCAAGACTGGCAAACTTAGGTGGCGAGATTTGATGAGAGGAGCACCATCAACTCAATTTAAAATCAAGAATATAACAATATTGTCTTATTATAGATCACAACATATGTATGCGGGAGGGAGTGATAGAATATTAGCGCTTACTATATGTTGTGGCACCCCCTATTTTACATAAAGTTCAACCTGTTGAAACCCTTAAAGTATATATTCATTCCTTTTGTAGCGCCCGAACGGTCAACACGTTTTGCTAAATAGAGAGGTGTTAATAGACGAGTCTTTTATAATAAATATCTAGTTTAAGTTTAACCAAGTCTTTTCATTTACTCGCCTTATACCAAACCTATATTCTATCACGAATTATAAGTAGATAATTATCATAACTGGATGATATTTAATGTTGATTATATCACTGATTATTAATAACTTCAAGAATACTACCACATCTATAGTATTAAGTAAAAATGTTAAAGCTTAAGTTTACTAAATTAATTATTTTTTTTCTAGATTGCATAATTGTCGCCTATACAATAATCTTGAGTCGGGAGGGAAGTAAATGAATATTCACTTATGTATTTACTTTATATTTAAACAATTATGAGAATCTATAAATTGTATCAGATTATTATTTAAAAAATTGAAAAGAAAAAAAAAATTTCTTATTTTTTTAACTTGAAGAATCTAATATTATATTAAAGTGAAACCACTTTTTTTCCGTTTCTCCCGTTCTCCAATTCTCCAGTTCTCCGCATTTTTTAAATGTGTCTAATCTTTTTATAATAATTTTATATTATATTAAAGTAAAACCACTTTTTTCTCTGGTTCCCCGCATTTTTTAAATATGTCTAATCTTTTCATAATAATAGTAGAAATTTTTTATGTGGTCTTATTTAATTAATACTCATTAGTCGAAAGCTTATTTCGGGCCATTGGATTTTTCACGTCAATTCGAAAGCACACACACAGGTTTATATATATGGGACATTTCATGTCTATTTGCATGCATGCACACAGACTTTAATAAACATGGGATTTTTCACGTCAATTGGAACGCACGCACTTACAGGTTTAGATATATGGGACATTTCATGTCAATGCGCACGCACACACACACACACACACAGGATTATATATGGGACATTTCATGTCAACTCGTACATACTCATAGTGACAGGCTTTTTTATATATGTGGGACATTTTATGACAACACGCACACACCCATCCGAGTAACCTTGGGTTTATATATACATATGGGACATTTCATGTCGATTCGCATGCATGCACACGCACGTTAATATACATAGGATTTTTCACGTCAATTCGAACGCACACACACAGGTTTACATACATATGGGACATTTCATGTCAATTCGCATGCATGCAAACAAACTTTAATAAATATTGGATTTTTCTCGTCAATTGGAACGTACGCACATACAGGTATATATATATGAGATATCTCATGTCGATTCGCATGCATGCACACGTACGTTAATATAAATGGGATTTTCCATGTCAATTCGAACGCACGCCCACACACACAGGTTTATACATATGGTACATTTCATATCGATTCGCATGCATGCACACACGTTAATATACATAGAATTTTTCACGTCAATTATTACCCACGCCTATACAGGTTTATATATATGGGACATTTCATGACAACTCTAACACACCTATCCGAGCGTCCTTAGGTTCACATATATGGGACGTATCATGTCAACACGCACGCACTGGTTTTTATAAATTTGACATATCTTGTCAACTCGAACGCGCAAACACATCTAAACATGTATTTGAAATTTGTATTTATATATATAGGACCGTTTCTGTCAATTCGCATGTACGCATACACATGGGCTTATGAATATATATATATATATATATATATATATATATATATACACACATATATATGTGTGTATATCTGTGTACACATATACAGGGGATATTTAATGTTAATTCACACGCTCGCACACACACACAAACAGGTTTATATATATATATATATATATATATATATATATATATATATATATATATATATATATATATATATATATATATATATATATATATATATATATATATGAGTGCTACCAGATTTTTTTTAACAAGTGAGCAGTTTTTAATCAGTTACACAAACAGGTTTTTTTTTCTATGTTACTTAAAATAAAAAAAATTCTAGTTTAGGAAAAGTTGCTAATATTAATACTGATAAAAATCTTAAAGATTTTTAAGGAATGGTTTTACTTTTTGATGGATTATTTGATTATATGATTTTATTTTTGAAAAAGTTTTTCACATAATAGTTATCTGTAATAAAAAAATTCTTTTACAATGTTAATTACATTTTCCTGACATTCGTTTTGAAAGTTTATGCTTAGCAATTTTAAAATTTGGTTGTGACACTGATGATGCTGCTATAAATTATTTTGGATGTGTTATAATTAGTGTGCTGCCTCATTTTTCAACTGAAGGATTATAAATTAAGGATATTTTGGATTGAATTGCGGAAATAAAATAAATGATTGAAGAATTACAATCAACAAATCAATAAATTCAATTATTAATAGTTAAAAAAAAATGGTACCATGTCAGTGAGTTTTTTCAACAGGGTTATACATAAATTAAATTAATTAAAATTAATATTTTCAATCAATCATATACCTATTTTTTTATTAAAAGATATATTTTTACAAAATATGTAACAGTAAAAGAGTAGTTCACAGAAAAAAAATTGTACTTCGTTAAAAATTTTATAAATTATAAAAACACAAGTTTTTTAAACTTCATAAAATAATGAATAGCGTACTGTACATATTGTTCTTGTAGCAAAAATTCTACATGTAAAAAATGTAATAAGATTAAAATACAACTAACGATTAATTAAACGTATTTATAAATTATAACATAAATTTAGCAAATGAAATAAAATTTTAGGAAATCCTATTCTAATCTCTGCTGCACTGTAACAATAGTCTCATTCTAATATGAAAAATTGAAAAAAATTATAAAACTTATTCTTTTTTATAACTTTGGCATGAAAATTGCATGAAATAAGCGACAAAATGTTTTTTATTTGAAAAATAGATTTTTCAAATTTTTGGAAATTATATCATACAAATTTTCCTGGATATTTTCCGTCTTCACCCCCTTTAAATTAATGTTTAGTGACAAAATATATAAAAAAATTTTTGGAACCATGGACTTTAATGTTACTATAGCAATCTCCCCTATTTTCCGACCTGACTTTTTCATGTGAGCACCGTTGCGTGGTACTTTCTGAATAAGCGGTTCAATTATTCGTGAAAAATTAAAGGAAGACCGCAACCAGCCTAAACCATTCTTTTTTTATCAACAGTTGGTATATTAAAGAATAATATCAGCTAATTAAAATGTAAAAATTCTTAATTATATTGGTCACCAATGATTGGTGCAATACAATAAAAAAAATCATTAAAAATGGCAAAATGAGTTTTTTTATATTTATGATGTTTTTACAGAGAAATGGTGCAATGTATGGCAAAATTGATAAGAATATTTTCGACTCAATATTTGATGAAAAACACGAAAAATTATGTTTTTCTGCGAAGAATTAACAACCAAAAAATTTACTTAGAGATTTTCCTAACTATTTTCCAGCTATCCACCCTCGAAATTCGTGTTCAAGGCACCAAAATACATAGAAAAAACTTTGGTGGAGCCGTGGATCTCTATCGGCTACGGAAACTCTCCTAGCTACCTATATTAGTTATAAATGTCCTCCGTATTCAGGTGAAATACCCCGGTTAAAATGTACATTAAGGTTTGGAAAGATCCTGATGTAAAAGAACCTTTCTAATTTTTTGCGGTTTTTGGTACCAGTCCATAATACAACTTTGTGAACTCTTATGAAAAAAATTGTCATGATTGTCATTGATACCTTCTGAACTTTTTTGATTCATTAAGTTTTACTAAGAAATAGTAACCTTAATTTTATCGTATTCACAATTAATGAACAATTAAGATCGCTTTAGAATTGAACAGTACTGTAAAGTTTTCAGGAGAAACCTTCTAGATTGTATTTTAAAAAATTCTTCAGAAATATTTTTTACGTTTTATCATCGTATGAATATATTTATTAAATTATTGGTAAATAAATGATTATAAATCTATGAGATCATTTAAGAATACGGATGAATCTTTATATATTCTGTATATTGATTGAAAGGTTAATGAACGTTCATGAACTCTGTGGAAATAAATCGAGATGAATTATTACAATCTTGTCAAGAGTTTAATAGCTATTAAAGATCCTTAAGAGGAGGTCGAGTATATATGTCCTATTGTAATCAAAAAATTGATTTTTTTACAAAAATTAATAATTTTAGCAAAAAATAAAGAGAAAGCCCCATCTTGTATCATAAAAAGCAATATTTTCTTTGATTAGGAAAAAATTTTTTTATCGATTCGTTTTGAAAAAAACCTTGAAAAACATAAAATATCGAGGTTTGGATAGACAATTCAGTTTTTCAAAGTTTTCTTTGAAACGAAGCAATAAAAATAATTTTTTCTCATAAGAGAAAATATTGCTTTTTATTATACGAGATGGGGCTTTCTTCTTATTTTTTGCTACAATCATAAGGTTTTGCAGAAAATTGAATTTTTTTATTATAAAAGAATAGAGATATACGACCTGCTATTAATAAAATACCGTGAAAATTATTTATGATTCTCAGTAACGATTTTGAAGTTATAAAAAAATATAAATATTATTAAATTTTTTTAACTCTTGAAATAGTTAAGCATACCATGGAATTGTTCGATAGTGGAAATAAAGCCATTTTACACAACTAAGCTATAAATTTTTTTTGTGAATAAATACCATAAATCGCACTGATTTATTAATACTAGGCAATTTTTCAGTTTATTAATAAGTTAATTTAATTAATACTATGATATGCCCTATAAAAATCACTATTCAATATATTAGAAATTCATAAAGAATCTGAAGAAGTCATAATCATATTTTTTGATATATGGGGATATCCACAAAACTTTTAATTCTCTAGTAACAGGTCATATTACAGCTGTTACTGGGTTACCGCATGATGCACATTATTTAAACTAGGTTCAAATTTTTTTTGCTATCCTGTAACTCTATTTCTGATGTATTTTGTAAATGTTTAACCAACGGCGCAGTAGATATTTCTATGAAACATTCATTTTTACACATAAAAAATTACCGTAATTTATCTTATGTGTAAATTTACTTTTTATAGAATTATCTGCTGCGCCGTTTGTGGCACATTTACAAAATACATCAGAAATAGAGTTACAGGATAGCACAAAAGATTATAACCTAGTTTAAATAATGACCTATTACTAGATAATTTAAAGTTGGGTGGATGTCCCCATATAATACCATGGTGGTATACATGAAATTGGAAAGGTTCCAAAAATATATAAATTACAATAACTTTTCTGATGAGGATATATTATTCAGATTAATATTATTTTTAAAATTAGATAACATTATTTTTATTTTTAAGAGCATGACAAAGCTTCCAGTCTTTTAATAATATTTCCAATCCCAAGTTATGAATAAACAATGCGCTTAATAACATTTTTTTGCGACAAAGAAAAAATTTGTAAGATTTAACTCGAGTGCGGACAACTCAAGAAACCCACGAAAATACTACATAAAAAGTAATAATACAAACTTTCAATGTAACGTATTTTAAGATTAGGTTTGTCGAGCTTGATATAATTTCCAATCCAAATTCATAAAAAATTTACAAGTTTAAATGATTTTTTATTTTAACAAAAATTATTGTATTAACATAGCTTTAGTTCAGACAAGTCATTATATTTGTTTTTCTCATCCGTGCTGAGTAAGTGGCCTATAGCGCATGCGTTTTCGGGGTAGTAAGTAGCTGATAGCGCGCGCTGCGTGCGTTGTTTTTTGAGGGCGTGTGTTTCACAGCTATGTATAATATTATTTTGTATTAAATCACGTAAATACGTTACATTCTGTAAAATAATGTCACGCAAAAGCGTTAATTAATGTAAAATCGCAAAGGTTTATACAAGCGCAGCGCCCTCATACTGTATCTCATCGACCATTTGATGAATTTTATACTCTATCTCGCTTTAACCTCTGACAAAGTAAATCGTATCATCTATTCTTGTATTATTTTTACATTAACGAAATCGTAATTATTCCGTATATACGTGAAATTGGTGAACCAAAAGTATGTAATTTAATTACAAATAATAGTACCAAAAAGTATTGAAATATACTATTGCGAGTCAGTCGTACGGCAGATATGAGAGAGAGAGAGTCTCGGGCAATGGCGCTACTCGCTACGCTCGTGCGCTAACTTGCCCTCGTGCGCAATAGTCAACTAAACCTTATTCGTTACACAATATACTATTAATTTACGGATTTAAAATGATATTAATGAAATAAAAAAAGCAAAACTCGATTGCTGCAGCTCCAACATCAGATAAATATTACGGAAAGAAACATAATGAATCACCCAAATTCACAATTTTATAAATTACAACTGAATCACTGGAAAAATAGTTGCATACAATAGACTTTTCCAAATTTTATGAGTAACGGCTTATAATTGAAATTTCAATGTCGGAACGATTCGGAAAACTTGAAACATTTATCAATTTTCATTTCATAATAGTTCTTAAACATTCTTTAAAGACTGGAAAAATATTTGTTCCGATTCTTTCAGAAATTTTCGGGTCATTTTAACGAGGATATAACTAATGATGATGTAACAAAATTCAACTGCAATAATCACAAATTTTCCAATCGAAAACGTTTTCATAAATAATTTCCATAACTTTATAATTTTCGCGGAAATAATCATAATCTTCATAATTCTGCAAAAATGACGATTTATATTGACTTTTTCATAAATTTAAGTAACTTATAGAAATTTTCTCAAATTCAATTTACTTGTTTTTGTCATAAAAAGCGAAAGATAATTAGTCTTAAAGCAGACTTAACGTAGGTAAATATTATTTTTTTATATACGCTTTTCTTATATTCGCCTTCATGTCTGTTTGTTTGTTTGTCTGTCTGTAATCAAATCTTGCCCCCTCGATTTCAGGCACTTTTTGACAGATATAAATTCTGACAATTGGCATAGACTTTGGTTTTGGATGACAATACAATAATCAGTTGTCATTTTGGTACCTGGACATCCAGGTCGATGATAATGGGTGTGAAAAGTCATCTCCGAGGAAGTATAAATGGGGAGGCTTTCTTTGGGTTGAGGCGAGTTTCTCGGGGGTTTTCAGGGTTGCTAAAACCGAATTTGAGATCAAACAATTGCCACAAAGTGATGCACGTTGTCCAGAATACGCATGGGCATCGTCTCCGAGGATGTACAAGTGGGGAGGCTTTCTCTGGGTCGAGGTGGGTTCCCTGGGGGATTTCGGGGCTGCTAAAACCTAATTCGAGGTTTGAAAGTGAATCTATAATGCATAATAATGATTTAGGATGAAGAGGTCGAACTGGAGTACCAAGTCGCCGATAACGGATGTACCTGAGTGTAATCTTCGAAAAATCTGGTTGTAATGTAACTCTAAATGATAATAAAAACAATTTTAACTTAAAAATAAAAAATACAAAATTTTAAAAATATGTTTCAAAAATAAAATACAATAATTGAATAAATAGACTAAAAAGTATAAAATAAATAAATTAACTTTCTTGATATTACTTTTATATAGTTTCATTGCAATAATCAATAGAAAATTTTACAACAACAATTTAAAAAGAAAAGTGTGGTTGCTGAAATTTTTTCTAAAATCTTGTTAAGGAATTATTAAAGATAGTATTAAAATTATTATTAGATTTACTGAAAATCAGTGCACACCCTTTTCTTTTATAATTTTTGTTGTAAAATTTTATCTTGATTATTGCAATTAAACTGTATAAAAGTAATTTTAAGAAATTTAATTAATTTGTTTAATACTTTTTAGTGCATTTTTTCAATTGTTGGTTTTTTTTAACAACGTGTTTTCAACATGAAAAAAACATTTTTTTATTTAATTATATTATTTCACCAATTAGATAAACTCAAATATCTTCATATTATAATTTGCAAAATGTGTTATTTATTTAACATCAATTATTGTTTTAAGTATTTATCTAAAGTTTATAGTATTCGAGAAAACAATTCATTACGGAATTCATTAAACAATTCATAGAAAAAAAAAATTTTTTAATTTACATTGTTTTATTTCAACACTTTTATGATTTAGACTTTTTAAAATTGTTTGTATATGTTTTGTGTATGAAAATATATGATTAATCTGTAACTGAAAGAATAATTTATAGACCACCAGTTATTTTATTACCGCAATTAATATAAATGCAAATCTTTGTACAATAACATAAAACTGGCTGACAATTTTTTTAAAAAATTAGGGAACGTAGATATCTGTATAACATAACCTTTTACTTTGGCATTCCGTACTTTTCTCAATAACGTCATTATAAATTTTCTATTTTGAAGTGAAACTTCTTTAGCGACGGTATACACCTCCTATAAGAGACGTATAAAAAAATTATACGGGAGTGAATTGATTACATGACGGTACATGCAACGGAACTAATGAAACGGAAGTGTATATATATGAGGGGCGTCCGCGCCTCCTTTATGTAAATCAAGGTACTAGATACGTATGAAGAAAAATTCGCGGGACTGACTTGATGTCAAATGCACAGATAGTGCATGAAATTAATGTTTATGTATTTTTCTAACAAAGTTGGGTTTTGTAAAATTGAATTTTCGTTAAAAAGATTATAATTAAATTCATACTTTACAAATTTTAGACCTCGCAAAAATTTAATTCTAGGAATATTATTTATAAAATAAATTCTCAAATCATTCTTACTGGATCAATAAACCTATAAATACATTGTATTTTATTATGTTATTCATTGTTTTGTTGTTCACTTTAAGGATTTAAAATGAACAGTGAAGAAAATTCAGTAGATAATACAGATGAATTGCTAGCTAGTTTAAGAGTTGGTATAGATCGTGAACCATTACATGATGATGGAAGTCAGGGGACAGCAAATAATGGTACCCATTATGAGTTATCACGATTGCGTAATTCTACAGGAATTACAAATGTTTCAACGGCGCCTTCCGTTTCATTAAGTGATGAGCAAAAAGAAATGTTAGATGTCTGCTGTAAAACTTGTTATTTGGATGGAAAATTTTTCGAAGCAGATTTGACGAAATCAAATGGCGATAAAATCATAGCAAAATGCATGACTTGTAACCAAATTATTCATGGAAATCTTAAAGTTTTATCAAATTTTTAACGCCATTTAAAGGTTATTAAATAAACTAATTTATTTATTGTTATTGTGACTTGCAAAATTTAAAAAGTAAAAATTGTACTTTTTTAAAAATACCTTGATTAGGTCAATATTTAATGGTATGAATTAAAAAAAAATTTTGATATTTTTTATGACAGTACATTCAAATATAAAGTTAATATTTAGATGAAATATCAAGTATCATGTTTCAATAAATATCTTGTTCAATGATGAATTTTCTCTTATGGATATATAAAATTGAACATTATTTATATTAAAGTTATATACCTTATCAGAAAAAAAGGTCAGCCATGTTGGTAGGTGACAATAATACTAAATTTTATCTGTTATAGTAAACACAGAATAAAATGTTGTGTTCACTTTTTTACAATGTCATCAAATTGCTTTTTTAACACCTAGTCCAAAAGTACCATATTTTCTCCTGTCGTCAAAAATAGAATATGGTATTTTTGGCCTCTTGTTGGAAAATTTGTATTTTCACCTCGAGAGTAAATGAAGAATGACTTTAATTTTATGTGAATTGTCATCCAAGCCAAACAGGAGTTCTTTATTTTTACTCGCTTTAGGTGAAAAATATACTATTTCATACAAAACCAAAAAATTTTAATAATATTAAATGTTTATTTTGTATTAATTTTATGATTTAACATAATTATATTTTTAGAGAAAACATGAAGATAAACTACAAAGCTATCAGCAATATAAAAAATTTAAAAAATTGGATGGTGATGATGAAGATGAAAATGATATTATTTATCGACGTGTGACATGTGCTTTTTCTCAAAATACTTTTGATAAAAATGTTGTTGAGTTTTTATTGCAAAATCAACTTTCTCTTCGTCTAGTTGAAGATTCAGCTTTTCGAAAAATATTTAATGGTTGTATATTTTATATAATATTTTTTTTAATATATTAATGAATAACATTTTATTTAAAATATTTAGATTTCAAAATTAAACATGGTGACGCTCCGTTAAAGCATTTGACTCGTTATACTGCTGGAAAAAAAGTTGATGATTTATATTATAAACAATTAGACAAGATTAAAATGGCTTTAGCTAATGCAAACCATGTCTGTACAACAGCAGATATTTGGACTGGGTCGAATAGAAGATTTTTAGGTGTAACTGCTCATTGGGTAAGATAACATGTTATTTACATAAAGTAGTTAAGAAATTACAATAAAATCAAAATTATTTCTATTTGCAGATTGATGATATATCTTTGGAAAGTAGATCAGCAGCTTTAGCTTGTAGACGATTTGAAGGATCGCATACCTTTTCCAATATAGCAGAGCAACTATCTATTATCTATTCGTCTTTCGAGCTAACTATTGAAAAAATTGTATCTACAGTTACGGATAATGGGAAAAATTTTGTTAAAGCCTTTAAAGAATTTGGAATAGAAAATTCAGAAAATTATTTTCCAGGTTATTTAAATTGTTATTTTAAATTAATTGTATTAAAAATTAAATAAATAGACATTTAAATTATTGGATGAATATAATCAATTCTTGAATTAAATTAATATTAAATAATAAAGTAAATTAATAACTGTCAATTATCAGTAGATTTTCTTTAGATTTTATAATTTCTCATGAAACAAAATTTAATCAAACAAATTTAAATTTATTAAAAAAGCTAATTTTGCTTAAAAGTTATAAATATAATAAAAAAATTAAAAAATTGAACTTCAAATTTATATGAAAAATCTTTATAAAATCTTAATAAATTTTCAAATTATTATATAAAAATTATTGCAGATGAGGATTCAAATGATTCTGAAGGGGAAATGGAAGAGTTTGAAGAAAATGATGGCGAAGAATCACTGTTTATGAACAGTAACGATAATGTAAATCCTGTAGAAGACGAAGCAATATTTTCAAATATAACACTATCTCGTCATTTTCGATAGGTCAGCCATACCTTGAGTTTGATTGCAACAAAAAATCTTGTAGACGCAATTGACAGAGTTCCAAATATTAAAAAGTGTCATAAATTTGTCATGGAAAAATGCCAACAATTATGGAAATGTTTAAGATCACCAAAAAAACGAGAAGAAATGAAAAAAATTTTTGAATACAGTTTACAGAGGCCCGTTATAACAAGGTGGAATTCTACGTATGACGCCTTTAAACAAATCATTTCGTTGAAAGAAAAAATTGATGATGAAAGAATTCATGACATGTTGGAATCTAATAAAATCTTAAGAAAAAAAGATTCTGAATTTATTGAAGATTATTTGAAATTGTGTCTACCCCTGGCTTCAGCCATCGATATTTTACAAGGAGAAAAAGATTGTCATTATGGTTATCTTTTACCAACATTGTTGACTATCCGAAAAAAATGGAATACTTTATCGGCAAATAAAAGTTTGTCTATGTGTGAGCCACTGTTGAAATATTCAAAGGAAGCTTGAGACAAAAGATTTCATGATTTTTTTAAAATCATTAACAATGGCGAATTAGCAGCTATAGCAGCACTCACGCACCCCAAATTTAGAGCAAAATGGATTTCGTGCTTTGATAAAAATACACAAGCAAAAATAAAAAGGCTTGTTGAAGAATTGGTTAGGCCTAAAAAGCCGGAATCAGCTGATATATATAAACCCGTATGTGCGTGCGTTGAAATTTACATAAAAATCCCATGTATATTAACGTGTGTGTGCATGAATGAAAATTGACATGAAACGTCCCATATATCGAACCTAAAGGAACTCGGATAGGTGTGTGAGAGTTGTCATGAAATGTTCCATATATATAGAAAAGCCTGTGATTATGAGTACGTACGAGTTGACATGAAATGTCCCATGTATATTAACGTGTGCGTGCATGCATGCAAATTGACATGAAATGTCCCATATACATAAACCTGTGTGTGCGTGCGTTATAATTGACATAAAAAATCCCATGTGTATTAAAGCCTGTATGCATGCATGCGAATTGACATCAAATGTCTCATATACATAAACCTTTTTCTGCTTGTGTTTCAATTGACACGAAAAATCCCATGAATATTAACGTGTGCGTGCATGCATGTGAAACGACATGAAACGTCCCATATATATATATAAACCTGTCTGTGGGTGCGTTCTAGTTGACGTGGAATGTCCCATGTATATATGTGTTGTAACATGGCAAAATTGCTATGTTACTTAAACCCCGCTTTTATAATACGATAGTATATACGGCAGAAGGAAGGCCTGAAATTCGCGCGCGGTTAAGAGAGAGACAACGTGGGTCAAGCTAAAGCCAACCCCAAGCCACTAACTATATCCGCGTGCACAGCACATCACGAAGCCGTTAATATACAGTAAAGCTTAACCAATGTGCCTAGTCTACGCATAGCCTGACTCTAGCAGTCAAGTAGACGGAAAAGGCAAGAGTATAAGGTGGCGCGCATAGCGTACCGCATGAAGAAGGAAAAGCATCCATCTTGAGATGCTCATTCCTTCTGCCGTTCGTCTACAGGTCGGTCGACGTGAGTTTTTTTGTATTAGCGCAGCTAAGTGTGTCGAACGAAACGCCTTTTTACAACTCTCGGATTGCGATCTTTGTGAGAACAAGAGAGTAATTCTAGCGTGAGTGTGTGAAAGCATAAATGCTTTATTCTAGCCTTGATTTGTATCAAGCTTTACGAGTTTAGATACATCGTGATTTCCCCTTATTCTGTGCGCGTGTGTAATGATGACCACGTGCGCGGTATTAGTTAGTGCGCCCGTTTTTCTTTTTAGCTTTCGTCAAGCTAATGTATTATGTAATTTAACAGCAAACTACCCTATATTAATTTATGACGCGCAGCGTTGGCTCTCTTTTCGCCGCGTTGCTGTAATAGTAGCACAATTAAAATAACGTACGGAGTCGCGTCCGCTAACGCGACTGGCGCCCTTTCGAGTGTAAAGCTAGTAGTTGTGAATTAATAAAATAAATTAAGTTATGATATTTCAGCTGATTTCCTTTTTTTTTATGTTATGTGGATGTTTCTAGTATAAGAACCCGGTAAACCTCTAGCTATACATCTAGCTGATCTTGTACGGTCACCTGATCCCCATGGCCGTTACGGTGTGTGATAGCCCGGTTTTGACGACTTTTTATAGTTACCTCTATTCTGTCTAAAAATCGTTATAGTTTCTTATTTTCATTTGAACTATAATAGTTTCGTATTCCTAGAAAAAAATTTTGCCTCTTGATAGTAAGCCGGTTCTGGCGACAAAGATTTTATAGCATCTGAAAAGTGGGTACATATAACTTATAGCTTCCTCGCAACCGGTCAACTATAACATATATCAGAATAAACCATGGTTCTCTAAAAAGATCTTCCAAAATACAAACCAATAATTGTAAGAAATGAATCATATACATACAGCAAATGATGATTGATAAAACAATTAAAAAAAAAAATTTTCTTCGAAATATTTTGAAAGTCGCCAGAAAAACGAGCATTTGCTGAGAAATTAAAATGGCTTGTTCCAGAATCTCTAAGTTTTATCGTAAAATATCACATCAATTCATAATTTTGAATTTCTCCGAAATATTTTAAAAGTCGCCAAAACCGTGTTATGCGCAGATATACCATTACGTAGATGAGAGCGAACACTTGCTGGGAGATTAAAATTGCTTATTTCCGAATATTGAGGGTTTATCGTAAAATATCACGAAGATAAGAAAGAGCAACTTTAAAATGTTTTTTTTAACTTTACATTCATCTTGGAAATTTCGCAGAATGACGTAATTAGTACTCATACCGATTATGTTTCAAAATACAAATAAAATTATTATTATTATTATTATGACCACAAAAATACTTCACTGAATTTTATAATAAGAGACTTTAAGGGATAGAACATATTATCGACATCTCTTCATATTATTAATCACAATACTCTATTTTTTCGAAATATTTTGAAAGTCGCCACAAACGCGCTAGGCGCAGATATACCTTTTTGCAGATAAAACGGAGCATTTGCTAAGAAATTAGAATTGCTTATTTTCGAATCTCGAGGGTTTATCGTAAAATATCACAATGATAAGAAAGAGCAACTTTTTAATGAATTTGTTACCTTTGCATTCATAGTCTGAATTTTTCAAAATGACGTAATTAGCACTCATAACAATCATGTTTTATAATACAAGTAAGATCATTATTATAACCACAAAAATAATTCACTAATTTTTATAGTAGAATATTTACGGGATATAACATATTACCGGTATATCTTCATACGATTAATCATAATTTCGAATTTTTCAAAAATATTTTAAAAGTCGCCTAAACCGTGTTATCCGCAAATATACAATTACGTAGATAAGAGCGACTACTTGCTGGGAGATTAAAATTGCTTATTTCCGAAGCTTAAGGGTTTATCGTAAAATATCACAATGATGAGAAAGAGCTACTTTAAATTGTTTTTTTTTTTTTACTTTACATTCATCTTGGGAATATATTAAAATGACGTAAATAGCACTCATACCAATCATATTTTATAATACAAATAAAATCATTATTATAACCTCGAAAATAATTCACTAATTTTTATAGTAGAATATTTACGGTATATAACATATGACCGATATATTTTCATACGATTAATCATAATTTCGAATTTTTCAAAAATATTTTAAATGTCGCCTAAACCGTGTTATCCGCAGATATACAATTACGTAGATAAGAGCGACTACTTGCTAGGAGATTAAAATTGCTTATTTTCGAATCTCGAGCGTTTATCGTATAATATCACAATGATAAGAAAGAGCAACTTCATAATGTATTTTTTACCTTTGCATTCATAGTCAGAATTTCTCAAAATGACGTAATTAGCACTCATAACAATCATATTTTATAATACGGATAAGATCATTATTATAACCTCAAAAATAATTCACTAATTTTTAAAGTAGAATATTTACGGGATATAACATAATACCGATATATCTTCATACGATTAATCATAATTTCGAATTTTTCCAAAATGATTTAAAATTCGCCGAAACCGTGTTATCCGCAAATATACAATTACGTAGATAAGAGCGACTACTTGCTGGGAGATTAAAATTGCTTATTTCCGAAGCTTAAGAAGGGGCCGAACTATCTGTCTTTGTCCAATAGCGTTTTTCATCATTAATGTAAACACTATCTGGTATAACAAGAAAAAAATAGCAGCCCCCGCTAGATATTAGTATAATTAGTAAATTTTGTAATAACAACCAAATTTTTTACCGCATAGTTTTTGACTAATTAGAGACCTACTAGCAATCTAGAATATAACCTATCTTTTTTTGGTAGGTCTCTAATTATTCAAAAACTACGCAGTAAAAAAATTTGGTTGTTATGACAAAATTTACTTATTACACTAATATCTAGCGGGGGCTGCTATTTTTTTCTTTTTATACCGGACAGTGTTTAAATAAATAATGAAAAACGCTATTAGACAAAGACAGATAGTTCGGCCCCTTCTTAAGGGTTTTTCGTAAAATATCACAGTAATAGGAAAGAGCAACTTTATATTGTTTTTTTTTACTCTACATTCATCTTGGGAATATCTCAAAATGACGTGAATAGCACTCATACCAATCATATTTTATAATACAAAAAAGATCATTATTATAACCACAAAAATAATTCACTAATTTTTAAAGAAGAATATTTACGGGATATAACATATTACCAATATATCTTCATACTATTAATCATAATTTTTAATTTCTCCGAAATATTTTAAAAGTCGCGAAAACCGTGTTAGGTGAAGATATACCATTACGTAGATAAGAGCGAACACTTGCTGGGAGATCGAAATTGCTTATTTCCGAATCGTGAGGGTTAATCGTAAAATATCACAATGATAAGAAAGAGCAACTTTATAATGTTTATTTTTACTTTACATTAATCCTGGGAATTTCTCAAAATGACGTAATTAGCACTCATACCAATCATATTTTATAATAAAAATAAAATAATTATTATGACCACAGAAATAATTCACTAATTTTCATAGTAAAATATTTACGGGATGTAACATATAACCGATATATCTTCATACTATTAATCATAATTTTGAATTTCTCCAAAATATTTTAAAAGTCGCCAAAACCGTGTTATGCGCAGATATACCAGTACGTAGATGAGAGCGAACACTTGCTGGGAGATTAAAATTGCTTATTTCCGAATCTTAAGGGTTTATCGTAAAATATCACAATGATAAGAAAGAGCAACTTTAAATTGTTTTTTTTTTTTTACTTTACATTCATCACGGGAATATATTTAAATGACGTAAATAGCACTCATACCAATCATATTTTATAGTACAAATAAAATCATTATTATAACCTCGAAAATAATTCACTAATTTTTATAATAGAATATTTACGGGATATAACATATGACCGATATATTTTCATACGATTAATCATAATTTCGAATTTTTCAAAAATATTTTAAAAGTCGCCTAAACCGTGTTATCCGCAGATATACAATTACGTAGATGAGAGCGAACACTTGCTGGGAGATTAAAATTGCTTATTTCCGAATCATTAGGGTTTATCGTAGAAGATCACAATGATAAGAAAGAGCAACTTTAAAATGTTTTTTTTTTAACTTTACATTTATCTTGGAAATTTCTCAAAATGACGTAATTAGTATTCATATTGATTATGTTTTAAAATACAAATATTATTATCATTATTATTATTATGAACACAATAACAATTCACTGAATTTTATAATAAGAGACTTCAAGGGATAGAACATATTATCGACATCTCTTTATATTATTAATAACAATACTCTATTGTTTTAATATATTTCGAAAGTCGCCACAAACGCGCTAGGCGCAGATATACCTTTTCGTAGATAAGACGAAGCATTTGCTGGGAGATTAAAATTGCTTCTTTTCGAATCTCGAGGGTTTATCGTAAAATATCACAATGATAAGTAAGAGCAACTTTAAAATGTTTTTTTTAGCTTTACATTCATCTTGGAAATTTCTGAAAATGACGTATATAGTACTCATACCGATTATGTTTTAAAATACAAATAAAATTATTATTATTATTATTATGACCACAAAAACAATTTACTAAATTTGATAATAAATGACTTTAAGGGATAGAACATATTACCGACATCCCTTCATATTATTAATCACAATACTCTATTTTTTCGAAATATTTTGAAAGTCGCCACAAACGTGCTGGGCGCAGATATACCTTTTCGTAGATATGACGGAGCATTTGCTGGGAGATTAAAATTGCTTATTTCCAAATCTCGAGGGTTCATCGTAAAATATCACAATGATAAGGAAGAGCAACTATAAAATGTATTTTTTAACTTTTCATTCATCTTGGGAATTTCTCAAAATGACGTAATTAACACTCATAACAATCATGTTTTATAATACAAAAAGATCATTATTATAACCACAAAAATAATAAACTAATTTTTATAGTAGAAAATTTAAGGAATATAACATATTACCGATATATCTTCATACTTTTAATCAGAATTTTTAATTTCTCCGAAATATTTTAAAAGTCGCCAAAACCGTGTTATGCGCAGATATATCATTACGTAGATGAGAGCGAACACTTGCTGGGAGATTCAAATTGCTTATTTTCGAAGCTTAAGGGTTTATCGTAAAATATCACAATAATAAGTAAGAGCAACTTTAAATTGTTTTTTTTTTACTTAACATTCATCTTGGAAATTTCTCAAAATGACGTAATTGGCACTCATACCAATCATATTTTATAATACAAATAAGATCATTATTATAACCACAGAAATATTTCACTAATTTTTGAAGTAGAATATTTACGGGATATAACATATTACCGATATATCTTTATACTATTAATCACAATTTTTGATTCCTTCGAAATATTTTAAAAGTCGCCAAAACCGTGTTATGCGCAGATATACCATTACGTAGATAAGAGCGAACACTTGCTGGGAGATTAAAATTGCTTATTTCCGAATCTTCAGGGTTTTTTGGAAATATCACAATGATAAATAAGAGCAACTTCAGAATGTATTTTTTAACTTAGCATTCACCTTGGGAATTTCTCAAAATGACGTAATTAGCACTTATACCAATCATGTTTTAAAATACAAATAAAATTATTATTATTATTATTATTATGAACACAAAAATAATTCACTGAATTTCATAATAGGAGACTTTAAAGGATAGAGCATATTACTGTTATATCTTCATACTATTAATCACAATACTCTATTATTTGAAATAATTTGAAAGCCGCCACAAACGGGCTAGGCGCAGATCTACCCTTTTGTAGATAAGACGGAGCATTTGCTGGGAGATTAAAGTTGCTTATTTTCGAATCTCGAGAGTTCATCGTAAAGTATCACAATGATAAGAAAGGGCAACATTATTTGTTTTTTTTTAGCTTTACATTCATTGCGGGAATTTCTCAAAATGACGTAATTAGCACTCATACCAATCATGTTTTATAATACAAGTAAGATCATTATTATAACCACAAAAATAATTAACTAATTTTTAAAGTAGAATATTTACGGGATATAACATATTACGGATTTATCTTCATACTATTAATCATAATTTTGAATTTCTCCGAAATATTATAAAAGTCGCCAAACCCGTGTTATGCGCAGATATACCAGTACGTAGATAAGAGCGAGCACTTGCTGAAAGATTAAAATTGATTATTTTCCAATCTTGAGGGTTTATGGTAAAATATCACATCGATAAGAAAGAGCAACTTTAAAATGTTTTTTTTAGCTTTACATTCATTGTGGAAATTCATTAACATGACGTAATTAGCACTCATACCAATCATGTTTTAAAATACAAATAAAATTATTATTATCATTTTTATGAACACAAAAATAATTCACTGATTTTTATAATAGGAGACCTTAAAGGATGGAACATATTACCGATCTATCTTCATACTGTTAATCAGAATACTCTATTTGTTCGAAATATTATAAAAGTCGCCACAAACGCACTAGGCGCAGTTATACCTTTATGTAGATAAGACGGAGCATTTGCTGGGAGATTAAAATTGCTTATTTTCGAATTTCGAGGGTTCATCGTAAAATATCACAATGATAAGAAAGGGCAACATTAATTGTTTCTTTTAGCTTTACATTCATCGTGGGAATTTCTAAAAATGACATAATTAGCACTTATACCAATCATGTTTTATAATACAAATAAGATCATTATTATAACCACAATAATAATTAACTAATTTTTATGGTAGAAGATTTAAGGAATATAACATATTACCGATATATCTTCATACTATTAATAAGAATTTTCAATTTCTTTGAAATATTTTAAATGTCGCCATAACCGTGTTATGCGCAGATATATTATTAGGTAGATAAGAGTGAGCACTTGCTGTGAGATTAAAATTGCTTATTTCCGAATCTTGAGGGTTCATCGTAAAATATCACAATGATAAGAAAGAGCAACTATAAAATGTTTTTTCTTCAGCTTCAGATTCATCGTGGGTATTTCTTCAAATGACGTAATTAGCACTCATACTAATCATGTTTTAAAATACAAATAAAATTTTTTTTTTGTTATTGTTCAAAGCCATCTCAAATCTATTTGGTTTATTTGGGCTGTCTAAGTACATTCATACATATTACCTTAAAAAAACATTCTTATGTAGTAACAAGCTTTGCTTTGCGGTTCACTTATAATATATGTTCAGAGGAGGATATACTTTTAAAGATATTAAGTTTTGAATTAATTTTTCTCTCTCGTTATCAAATAGTCTACATTGCCACACTACATGGTTTAAATCCTCATCGAACAGATTGCATTTGCATAGGGCAGAATCAACCAGACCTATAATGGTTAGAACGCATACGACTAATAATAACAATATGTTCTCGTGAAAGAGTAATATTCTTGAACCATGGCTTGACACTAGCATTATAAAATGCATCGAAATATTTGACGCCCTTGACTAGACCTTGGTCAGTGATTTCAGTTATAGTGTTTGTAGCAGCAGTTTAATTAAAATTTGCAAAAAGATCAGTATAAGGAATGGTATAATTCGGATTAGGAGTGTTCAAGGTGACTGTTTTGGCTAATATGTCAGCCTTCTCATTCCCAGCAATTCCGATGTGAGTTGGTGACCAGAAGAAATTAATTTGAGATTGATTAGAGTTATCATGATGGATTTTATTATATTTTTCTTTAATTTTAAAGATAAAGGGATTGATTCTTATGCAAAATTTACTTGTAGTAAGAGCCTGTAACGCACTTAAAGGATCAGAAATAACGAGAAAGCTGAGATTTTTATGTGAATTGATCAGATCCATAGCCATATCAAGAGCTACACATTCTGCCGTAAAAATAGAAGCGGCTTTGTTAATTGATACAGTTTTTCTAATGCCTAGATAAGGACATACACAAGAGGCAGCAACAGAGTTAGCATCAGCCATCTTTGATCCATCAGTGTATATAGGTATAGCGTTGTGTTGCTTTAGAAAGTTAGAAAGAGATTCGTTAGGGTTATGAGCAGTTTTCCATATCTGTCCTATTGTTAGATCAATAGGTATACTTGTAATTATTGTATCATAATTATGACAATATAAAATAAATTGACTTTGCTTGTCAGTAACTGAATTGACACTTTTAACGTCTTTAGCAACACTATGTAAAGAGTGCGCATATCCCTACGATTATTATTACAAACCTTCAAGTATTTGAGAGTTACTTTACGACTGATAGAATTTAAATTAGTGTAGATTTTTGAGAAATAATTTTTGCCCAATTGTGATATTCTTTCCTTAAGCATTAAGAGCTTGGATTCACCTAGTAAGACATTAGTAGGCGTACTTCTCCTTCGCCCCAAAGCAATCCTAGTAGCAGCATATTAAATTTTTTAAATTTTGTTTTGAAGTGTTGAACCGTTGGGATTGGTAATAAAACCACAGCAGTTAATAATAGATCTAATGTAGCTCTTGTACAATGTAAACAAAGTGTTAGGGTCAGACCCCCACCATGTGCCACATAGAAATTTTATAATGTCTATTGCTCTAGAGCATTTAAGAAAGACTTGATGAAGATGTGCAGCAAACGAAAGGCGGTAGTTAAAGATAACACCCAGAAAGCGGACCATTCTGCTAGAAGGTATTTGACAGTCACCAATGCTAATACTAGTAGAGCCAGGAATAATATTCTTTTTGTTAAAGTACAGAAACTTGGTTTCATGCGGGGCAATAAGCAGTCCAAGGAGAAAAAGATTGTTATGAATTTTGCTAATGGCGTTATTGAGAATTCGTCTTCGCCTTTTAATTGACTTGCATTTAATATATAAAGCAATATCATCTGCAAATTGAGAAATATGTATTGACTTGGAAAAAAAACGTGTTTTTTTCAATGAAGGCTTCATCAACGGTTAAAGACAGATTACTAACATTATCAGTACATGATCTATCCTTCCGGAAACCATTTTGGCTGTTCGGGAGTATAGCATTGGTTTCAGCCCACCATTGCAATCTATTTTTAACTTATGTTTCAAACAGCCTGCAGTAACACGATGTTAATGCAATTGGTCTCAGTCCTTTCCCCTCAGGTTTAGAAACAAAATGAATAAAAGAGTTTTTCCAATCATGTGGGAAGTCATTGTAGGTATACATGAGGTTGTAGATGTCAAGAAGTAATAATCTAAATTTTATGGGCATTTTTTTACTGACCTCAAAGTCAACACCATCCATGCCACATGCAGAATTATCTCTTTTTTCATTAAAAGCTACATTAAATTAATGAAAAGAGAACAACTTGCCTAAAAATTGGTTAATCTCACAGATAGGCACCTGATTAGGATCAGTTTCCACCTACGGAGGGCTTAGCTTACTAAGAGTGTTGTGTATTTCTGTATGTTGTCAGTTGCTTTCGGTATGCTGCTGTGTTATTTTTACCCATTTGTTTTTAAAAATCTTACATTTGTTCCAGACATAACCCTGACTGGTGCGAAGGTTAATAGAGGCAGCAAACTTCTTAAAACACTCCTTCTATTTTTGTTTAAATGTTTCAGTTGCAATCGCACAATTTTTGTTATAAGTTAAAAGGTCTTCAAGTTAACGTGTGGTTTTCCACTTTTTATAAGCACAGAGCCTGAGACTTTTAACCCTCTCGCAGTCAGAGTCCCACCATGGAACAGGATTATAATGTTTTTTACCTTTAGTCCTACCAAAACTCGGAATTTGTGTGTCTGTATTCGCATTAGTAACAGCTGAAGCAACAATGTTTACAAAATATTCATATTTATCACGAGGGCACAAATTATGATATTTTAAAGAGACAAATTTTTCATAAATATTATCAAGATAATTTGTAAAACGTAAACATTCAGTACGCACATTTTTAAGTTTAAAAGATTTTTTAATATATTTATTCTTAGTAGATTTATAGTTTATAAGTAAAGGAAAATGATCAGAGCCTAGTGTCTCTTCACAGACCTCATAATGAACTTTATCAGCAATATTAGTACTAGGAAGAATAAGATCCAGATTTGATTGGTAATTTTGCCGCTCATTTACATAAGTTAACGTATCGCAATTGTGTAAGAATATATTATTATCATGTATAGATGTTTCAAGTCTATCACCATTAGTGTCTGTATGTACGCAATTCCACATAATGTTATGTGCATTAAAATCACCAATCATAATACAGAATTTGCTGTTGACCATATTTTGTAATAATTCATTCCATAAGCTCTGCAAGATTTCTTTGTATGAGCAGCAGTAGACCCCCTCCCTTTCCATTATTCCTGTCTTTTCTGTAGGTAACGAAGCCAGGTATGTTTATGTTCTGCTTGGACGTAAGCCAGGTTTCGACACATGCAAATATATCCAAATGCGATAGAATCTCTGAAAGTTCCTTGAGTTTTGAAATGACACTGCGCGCATTCCAAAACATTATTTTCAAATCTTTATTTTGTTCACACATAATTATGCATGATTATGAATTATCTAAGCCTCGTAACTCTTGTGAACTAGTATCATCACATTATGAGTCGGTAGCTTCTTAAGTTTGCAAGCGCTTAATAATTCTAAGTATACGACTCATTAGATTCCGGTCTACAATGTATACAACAACCTCGTTAAGCGTATTCATCAATGCCGCGATGTCATTAGTATACTGTGCTGCAAGACCCGGAATGTCAGTTTGACCATAAGAATTTTGCATGAATTTGATAAATTTGTTATAATTAAGTGGGAGTTTTTCATGGTTATTATCTATATATTCTTTAGCAGGGGAGACCTGTTCAGCCACCTCTTCATCTGTGACATCCAGCCTCCACTTTTCCTGTTTCTGCTTTTTTTCTTTTTCAATTCCGAATTATATTTTCCAATGGGCTCAGATGTATTTATTGCAGAAATTGTGGAAATGCCAGACGACGATTTAGAGAAAGGGTGTTTAAAATGAGATTCAGCGGTAATATCGATTATATTTTCTTGATTAGAATTTATTATATTTATAGATTGTTGTTTGTTTATTTCCAAGATAGAGTCAGTATTGGTGTGCTTGCCATCATCATTTGTAGTAGGCTCAGGTATATTTTCTTGTACTGAATTAATCGCACATTCCTTAGATTGAGCTTCATTGTTTACTCGTGGTAATTCGGGGAAATTCTGTGTATACGAGTCGTCATTCTTAGCTGTAATATTTTCTCCTGGTTGACTAGCTATATTTATTGAACATTGCTTTGCTACATGCCCGGTCTCCTTACATACAAAGCACTTCATCGTATCTGTAGAAATAAATATTTTGAATAAAAAGCCTTCATAATTAACCACTATAGAGTCAAGCAGTAATGATGCACAGTCAGGGTGAATCAAAACTTGCCGGCGGAAACTAATGATATGCGCGCATCCTGGAACTAAGACTCCAGCTCTCATAGAAGTAACTTTAGATTCAATTTTAATATGAAGGTCAGTCAGGGCTTTTTCATTGATTTCGTGAGGAATCGAAGGCCTTACATTAGATAGTATGATGCGCTTAAAACGCGCAATCAATAGTCTAAAATATAGCACTTTGTTGTCGATAAGTATACTTTTACGTTCATCGACCAGATCATCAGATATTTTCTTCGTATTAAAGTAAACACAGAGCCTATTATTTCAAATTCTTGAAATAGCGAATATCTCTTCTGGTTTGACAAGTTTTAAAATTTGCAAAATGTAGTCATCTAAGGTACAATTTTCCAATGATTCAAGAACAACTGCTTGTTCATCTTTGGGAAAATTATCCATGACTGATACTGTAGAATAACTTTTTTTTTGACTGGGAACATTTTGACCGGACGCTTGGCCTGCAGAATGGTCTCCTCCAGGAAGAGCCATTTCCAGCTGCTACCAGCACCCACCAGCACTTTCAAGAACCACTAAAGTATAACAATCTATGCTTGGTCGCAAACTTTATAATCAAATATTTAATGTTTACACGCGACTCGTAGCAAAGCGGTAAACAAACACGTCTCTACTCAACGAGAGTCGACGTTAAACTCAACAACTAAAATTATTATTATTATTATGACCACAAAAATAATTCACTAAATTTTATGATAGAAATCTTAAAGGGATAGAACCTATTACCGATATATCTTGATCCTATTAATCACAATACTCTATTCGAAATATTTTTAAGGTCGCCACAAACGTGCTAGTAGCAGATATACCTTTTCGTAAATAAGACGGAGCATTTGCTGGGAGATTAAAATTGCTTATTTTCGAATCTCGAGGGTTTATCGTTACATATCACAATGATGAGAAAGAGTAACATAATTATGTTTTTTTTTAGCTTTACATTTATACTGGGAATTTCTCAAAATGACGTAATATGCACTCATACCAATCATGTTTTATAATACAAATAAGATCATTATCATAACCACAAAAATTATTCACTAATTTTTAAAGTAGAATATTTACGGGAAATAATATATTACCGATATATCTTCATACTATTAATCATAATTCTGGATTTCTCCGAAATATTTTAAAAGTTGCCAAAATCGTGTTATGCGCAGATATACCATTAGGTAGATAAGAGCGAGCACTAGCTGGGAGATTGAAATTGCTTATTTCCGAATCTTCAAGGTTTATCGTGAAATATCACAATGATAAGAAAGAACAACTTCAGAATTTTTTTTTTATTTTCACATTCATTGTGGGAATTTCCCAAAATGACGTAATTAGCACTCATACCAATCATGTTTTATAATACAAATAAGATCATTATTATAACCACAAAAATTATTCACTAATTTTTAAAGTAGAATATTTACGGGGTATAACATATTACCGATATATCTTTATACTATTAATCATAATTTTGAATTTCTCTGAAATATTTTAGAAGTCGCCAAAATCGTGTTATGCGCAGATATACAATTACGTAGATAAGAGCGAGCACTTGCTGGGAGATTAAAATTGCTTATTTCCGAATCTTGAGGGTTCATCGTAAAATATCACAATGATAAGAAAGAACAACCTTAAAATGTTTTTTAACTTTACATTCATCTTGGAAATTTCTCAAAATAACGTAATTAGTACTCATACCGATTATGTTTTAAAATACAAATAAAATTATTATTATTATTATTATTATTATTATGACCACAAAAATAATTCACTGAATTTTATAATAGGAGACTCTAAGGGATAGAACATTTTACCGATATATCTTCATAATATCAATCATAATTTTGAATTTCTCCGAAATATTTTAAAAGTCGCCAAAACCGTGTTATGCGTAGGTATACTATTACGTAGATAAGAGCTAACACTTGCTGAGAGATTAAAATTGCTTATTGTGGAATCTTGGGGGTTCATCGTGAAATATCGCAATGATAAGAAAGAGCAACTTTATAATGTATTTTTTAACTTTGCATTCATGGTGGGAATTTCTCAAAATGTCGTAATTAGCACTCATACCAATCATATTTTATAATACAAATTAGGGGTGTTTGAGTAGCTCGAACTACGATTAACTCGAATAAATTACTCGACTCAACGAGCTCGAGTCGAGTCGAGTATAACCTCGAACTTTTCGAATTACTCGAATTTATCGAATAACTCGAAAAAATATGAACAAATGGAATCACTCGAGTTACTCGAATGTCTTGAGTTACTCGAATGTCTCGAGCTACTCGAATGATTCGAGCGACTCGAACAACTCGATTATATTATTCTGTGGTAATTATTTATTTTCTATACGTGAAAAATTAATTTTTTTACTTTTTTTTATTAACTAGCTGTGAGTTGTCTTATCCGTCCATTCAAAAGAAATATTGAAATAATTTTTCAACTAACTCCGAGTCGAGTCACGTATTAAACTCGAACTTTTTGAGTACCTCGAATCTACCGAGTAACTCGAGCCATCCGAGTAATTCGAATTACTCGAGTAATTCCTATTTTTTCGAGTTCTTGAGAATCTCGAGTACCTGACTCGAACTCAAAAAAAAGTTCTACTCGACTCGAACTCGAAAATTCCAGTGTTTGCACACCCCTAATACAAATAAGATCATTATTATAACCACAAAAATAATTCACTAATTTTTAAAGTAGAATATTTACGGGATATAAGATATTACCGATATATCTTCATACTATTAATCATAATTTTTAATCTCTCCGAAATATTTTAGAAGTCGCCAAAACCGTGTTTGGCACAGGTATACCATTACGTAGATAAGAGCGAGCACTTGCTGGGAGATTAAAATTGCTTATTTCTGAATTTTGAGGGTTTATCGTGAAATATCACAATGATAAGAAAGAGCAACTTTAAAATGTTTTTTTTTGTTTTACATTCATCGTGAGAATTTCTCAAAATGTCGTAATTAGCACTCATACCAATCATGTTTTATAATACAAATAAGATCATTATTATACCCACAAAAATTATTCACTAATTTTTAAAGTAGAATATTTACGGGGTATAACATATTACCGATGTATCTTTATACTATTAATCATAATTTTGAATTTCTCTGAAATATTTTAGAAGTCGCCGAAATCGTGTTATGCGCAGATATACAATTACGTAGATAAGAGCAAACACTTGCTGGGAGATTAAAATTGCTTATTTTCGAATCTTCAGGGTTTATCGTAAAATATCACAATGATAAGAAAGAGCAACTTCAGAATTTTTTTTTTATTTTCACATTAATTGTGGGAATTTCTCAAAATGACGTAATTAGCACTCATACCAATCATGTTTTATAATACAAATAAGATCATTATTATAACCACAAAAATTATTCACTAATTTTTAAAGTAGAATATTTACGGGGTATAACATATTACTGATATATCTTTATACTATTAATCATAATTTTGAATTTCTCTGAAATATTTTAGAAGTCGCCAAAATCGTGTTATGCGCAGATATACAATTACGTAGATAAGAGCGAACACTTGCTGGGAGATTAAAATTGCATATTTCCGAATCTTGAGGATTCATCGTAAAATATCACAATGATAAGAAAGAACAAGTGGACTTTGCGCATGGCGGCGGTAGAGTGAGCACGCTCAGTCGAAGGCTCCCGAAAAATTTAATATTTAAGTACAGAAGTGAATAGGGATAAAATATTTGGGCAAGTAATAAAAAGAAAGAATGTAAATCAGTGCAGGAATTAAAGGAGAAAAGTCGATTATCTAAGAAAAGGTGAAAGAATATTGAAAGTGAAAGTGGAGAGTGGTTGAAAGAGGTAAGGTCACGAAGAAAACGTGGTCGAAACAAAGAAATGAGCAGCAATGCATCGGAAAAAATGGCTACTCGAAGCAGTGCCGGTGAGGGAGACGCCGATAAAGACAAAATTAAAAATAAAAAGGAGGAAGGTAAAAAGGATTTAAAAGTGATTGATGTGAAAAGTGTCTTGAAGGATAAATCAGGAGGAAAGGGGCAACAAACATTAGATAGAAATAGCGCGATAAAAAAAAGTGAAATTTAATGAGAAAAAGGACATGCTTGATGAAATGCGCGAAATAAAAGACAAGAGAAAAAATGACAGAAGAAATAAAAATAATAAGAAAAGAAAGATTTGAAATGGAAAAAATAAAGGTAGAGTTAAAACAAAGAGAAGTAGAGATACAAGAAATAATGGAAAATTTAGAGAAAAGGATGAAAGATCTTGAAGAGCAAGAAAGACAAAGAGAGGAATATATGCACTGAATATTCGACGCACAAGCGGAGGTAAACGCGGCGGGAGGAGAGAGGGGAGACAGCAGCTCAGTATGGAGTCTAGCTAGCAGCGGTAGCGCTAAGAGCGGTAAAAGCATGAGAAGCGGTATAAGCAGAATGAGCGGGACAAGCATGAACTTGTCAGAAAGAGAAATAGGAAAGGTGAAAAGGCTGCTGTTAGACAAGGAAAGACAAGAAAAAGGAAACAACATAGTCATTAGAGGTTTGTATCTACAAACCAAGGAAGATTTAAAAGAAACAGTAAGTGAATTCTTTCAAGAGAGGTTGAAGATAAAAGCAGAAATAATTGAGGCATGGATAACGGGAAGTGTTATAGTGGTAGAATTAATTTTGAGTGAAGCGAAAAAAGAGGTTATGAGTAGTAAACACCGATTGAAATGCACAACAATTTACATAAAAAACGACATGGACTTTGAGGAAAGGGAAACGTTTATAATTATTCAGCATTAAGAGCTGGACGCTTATAACTGCTTTTAAATGAAAGCTACGTTTAAATCCTTTCGAAAAAGCACCTATAGCATATCAAAATATTATTTTTTCCCCAAGTTACAGCGTTATAAGAATTTGAGCTGAATTTCCTTTTAAAAATATTAATTAATGATAAATGTTAAGATGTAGTACAATTTTCATAACGCTGTAACTTTGGGAAAAAATAATATTTTGATATGCTATAGGTGCTTTTTTGAAAGGATTTGAACATAGCTGTCATTTCAAAGCAGTTATAAGCGTCTAGCTCTTAATGCTAAATAATTATAAGCGTTTGAAAATCTAGTAACTTTTTTAGTGATTTTCTTTAATTGCCTGCAACTAGAGAAATATTGAGCGTTGGAGTCTATAACTCTTGCTTCTTCCATATTTTGATATTTGAAAACCTATCTCAAAGTTAGAGCAAAATCCGTGATCCGGAGATGTGATACTGTCCTAGTTAGTGGAGGAAAAAAGAATTATCATAGGAGGAGATTTCAACATAAGAACAGGTGAAAAAGGGAGAATATTATGAATGGAAAACAAGGAAGGTGCTATGAATAGAGTAAGCAAAGAAAAGAAAATAGGTAACGGAGGAGTGAGGTTGATAAACTGGATAGAAAATAAAGGATGGAGTATATTAAACGGTACAACGGAAGGAGATGAGGAAGGAGAATTCACATTTATAGGGGCTAGAGGAAGCTCAGTGATAGACTATGCTATAGTAAACGAAAGCACATGGAACGAGGAAGTAAAGTTTAAAGTTGAAGAGAGAATTGAATCGGATCACGCATCTATAACAGTGATATTGAGGAAAGAAGAAAACACATAGGAGTATAAATCAAGAGAAATTAATGGAAATGTTAAAAATAAAAATAATAATAAGAAGCAAGTAATATGCTGGAGTGAAGAAAACATAGAGGTATACAGATCTAGAACAGAAAACCAAGAGATAGGCAAAGAAGAAAATTAAAATGCACAAGAAAGATGGAAGAAAGTAAAAAAGATAATAGAAAAAGAAATGATTAAGAAGGAGATCAAAAGAAAAAAGTGGAGCATCGGAATGAAAACATAGTGGGACAGGGATTGCTCAAAAAAAAGAGGAAAGTTATAGCTACATATAAAGAATGGAGAAAAGGAAAAATAGACAAGGAAAGGTATACAAAACATAGAAAAGAGTGGAGAGAATTATGTTATAGAAAAGAGTCAGAGCTGAAAGAAGCAGAAGACCAAGAATTAAGAGAACTGAAAAACGAGAATCAAGTATGGAAATTTCTGAATAGGACAAGAAAAAAAAGAGTTTTAATAGAAAATCAGATAAAGAAAGAAGAATGGTCAGCGTATTTTAGGAAGCTACTGGAAGGAGCAACTACAAGACAAACGGGAGAAAAAAGGAACATAAAATAGAAAAGGGAGAAGAAGGGAAGATAAAAGCTGGGGAGATATATACGGCTATAAAAAAATTGAAAAAGAAGAAGGCTGCGGGAATAGATAACATACCGAATGAGGCATGGATTTACGGAGGTAAGGACTTAATTGACAACTTAGTATGTATCGTTGGAAAAGTATGGGATAAAGATGAAATGCCGGAAGAATGGAAAACCGGGATCATCGTACCATTATACAAAAAAAGGGACAGGAACAAGGTGAAAATTATAGGGAAATATCATTATTACCAACTGCCTATAAAGTATATACAGAGGTTATAAGAGAAAGACTAGTAAAAGAAATCGAGAAAAAGGATATCTTAGAAGACGGTCAGGCAGGGTTCAGAAAAGGCAGGTCGACCATGGATAATGTATTCATTTTAAATCACATAGCACAGACCGCTAAGGTGAGGAAAGAGAAGGTATATGCATTTTTTGTGGATCTGAAGGCTGCCTTTGACACAGTTGATAGAGATGTACTATGGGAAATAATGGAAGACAGAAATATCAGTAAATATTTAATAGAAAAAATGGAAGGAATTTACGAAGGAACAAGAACAAGTGTAAGAACTGAAGAAGGGATAACTGAAGAATTTTGGACAACCAAAGGTCTGAGGCAAGGTGATTTATTGAGCCCCAATTTGTTCTGTGTTTATATCACAAAGTTGGAGGAAGAATTTAAAAAAAGAGGAGTTGGGGGAGTTAAGATAGGCAATAAAAGAGTGTGGTCGTTAGCATATGCTGATGATATAGTGTTGCTAGCAAACGGCAAAGAGGCATTGGAGGATATGATGGCAACATTGAGGAAGTTTTTTAATAAAAGGAAATTAATAGTCAACACTGAGGAATCTAAGATCTTGGTTTTAAATAAAAGAGGAAAGGAAAAGAAAGAATTATGGAAATGGAAAAATGAAAAAATTGAAGAGGTTAGGAATTTTAAGTACCTAGGTTTTACATTTAACAATGATAGTAATTATAGAGATCATCTGCAGGAACTGAGGAAGAAAGGAAATATAGCAGCGAGGAAAACCTGGGGGCTTGGGGGACGTAGTTGTAAAAATGATTTTAAAAGAAGAAATATGTTATTCAATTATTTGGTGAAAAGTGTAATGTCGTATGGAGCAGAAGTATGGGGGTGGGCAGAGAGAAAAGGATTGGAATAAGTGAAAACAGATTACATGAGATAAATAATAAAACTGGATTTCTGCACACCAAGGTACATCTTATATAAGGAGACAGATACAAGCAAGATTAAAATGGAGTGGGCAGGAAGGGCCATGAAATATAAAGAGAAAGTATGTAAAAGCAATGAAAACAGGATTACAAAATGGTGTTGGGAGGAGAAAAAAACATTAGAGGAGAAAGATATATATAATTCAGAAAGGGAACAGTTCTACAACAGTTTAGGGTACAGTTTGGTAGCAATTGAGATGAAAAAAGAGGAAGGAAATGAGTATCAGAGGGGGCTAGCTATAAGAGGAAAGGATATTGAGGATCAAAAAACATGGGCGAAGATCAAAGAGTCAAAATATAACACAAGATATGTCAAAATAGCCAAAGATGGTTTACCAAGGTACCTACAAAAGAATCATATGGGAAAGGATATTGAGATAATTGCAAGATTCAGATGTGGAAATATGGAGAGGACAAATAAATATTGGCTTAATGAAAAAAGTAAAATGTGCCAGTTGTGTGGAAAGAGGAACAGTAATTTTAAGCACTTATTTGAAAAATGTAAGAAAACAAGAGGAAAAAGGGAAGAAATGAAAAAGATAATAAGATGCAGCAAGCATCAAATATTTGGTGACCCTCATAGCATGAAAGCTTCCCGGAAGCTTCCATGCTATGTGGGATATTAGTGTGGAAGCTTCCTGGAAGCTTCCGTGCTATGTAGGGAAATAGGATTTAAAATGCTCTTAAATTTGTGCAAATTTATAGAAAAAGAGGAAAGGTTAGAAAATCTACGTGAAGAAAAAAAAGATGAAGAAAAGGAAGAAGAAAAAGAAGAAGAAAAAGGGTGATGTGAAAGTTAATATAAAAGATAAAAGACAAAAGTTAAAGTTAAAAAACACAATGTAATATATAAAAATGTAAATGTATAAATATTTATATGTATAAATATGTCAATGTATAAAAATGTAAAGTATAGATGTAAGTGTAAATGTGCATGTATGTGTATATATATATATATATATATATATATATATATATATATATATATATATATATATGGGTATATGTGTGTATGGGTGTTATGTATATATATATATATATATATATATATATATATATATATATATATATATATATATATATATATATATATATATATATATATATATATGTATATATAGATATATATATATATATGCTGCTATGTAAAAAGTCCATTTCTGGGCCAAAAGGCTGAAATTAATAAATAAAGAAAAAAACGAAGAAAGAACAACTTTAAAATGTTTTTTAACTTAACATTCATCTTGGAAATTTCTCAAAATAACGTAATTAGTACTCATACCGATTATGTTTTGAAATACAAATAAAATTATTATTATTATTATTATGAACACAAATAATTCAGTGAATTTTATAATAGGAGACTCTAAGGGATAGAAAATATTACCAATATATCTTCATAATATCAATCTTGGATTTCTCCGAAATATTTTAAAAGTCGAATAATTTTGGATTTCTCCGAAATATTTTAAAAGTCGCCAAAACCGTGCTATGCGTAGGTATACCATTACGTAGATAAAAGCTAACACTTGATGGGAGATTTTAATTGCTTATTTCCAAATCTTAGGGGTTTATCGTAAAATATTACAATAATACGAAAGAGCAACTTTATAATGTATTTTTTAGCTTTATATTCATCGTGGGAATTTCTCAAAATGACGTAATTAGCACTCATGACAATCATATTTTATAATATAAATAAGATTATTATTATATCCAGGAAGATAATTCACTAATTTTTAAAGTAGAATATTTACGGGATATAAGATATTACCGATATATCTTTATACTATTAACCATAATATTGAATTTTTCCGAAATATTTTAAAAGTCGCCAAAACCGTGTTTGGCGCAGGTATACGATTACGTAGATAAGAGCGAACACTTGCTGGGCGATTAAAATTGCTTATTTCCGAATCTTGAGGGTTTATAGTAAAATATCACAATGATAAGAAAAAGCAACTTTAAAATTTTTTTTTTAGCTTCACATTCATCATGGAAATTTCTCAAAATGACGTAATTAGCACTCATACCAATCATGTTTTATAGTACAAATAAGATCATTATTATAACCACAAAAATTGATCACTAATTTTTAAAGTGGAATATTTACGGAATAAAATACATTACGGATATATCATCATACTATTAATCATAATTTTGAATTTTTCCGAAATATTTTAAAAGTCGCCAGAATCGTGTTATGCGCAGATATACCATTACGTAGATAAAAGCGAACATTTGCTGAGGGATTAAAATTGTTCATTTTCGAATCTTCAGGGATTATCGTAAAATATCACAATGATAAGAAAGAGCAACTTTAAAATCTTCTTTTTAGCTTTACATTCATTGTGGGAATTTCTCAAAATGACGTAATTAGCACTCATACCAATCATGTTTTATAATGCAAATAAGTTCATTATTATAACCACAAAAATAATTCACTAATTTTTGAAGTTAATTATTAACGGGTCATAACATATTACTGATATATCTCCAAACTATTAATCTTAATTTTGAATTTCTCCGAAATGTTTTAAAAGTCGCCAAAACCGTGATATGCGCAGATATACCATTACGAAGATGAGAGCGAGCACTTGCTGGAAGATTAAAATTGCACATTTCCGAATCTTTAGGGTTTATCGTAAAATATCACAATGATAAGAAAGAGCAACTTTAAAATCTTCTTTTTAGCTTTACATTCATCGTGGGAATTTCTCAAAATGACGTAATTAGCACTAATACCAATCATGGTTTAAAATACAAATAAAATTATTAATATTATTATTATTACCTTAAAAATAATTCACTGAATTTCATAATAGGGAACGTCAAAGGATAGAACATATTACCGATATATCTTCACACTATTCATTACAATACTCTCTTTCTTCGAAATATTTTGAAAGTCGCCACAATCTCGCTAGGTGCAGGTATAACATTACGTAGATAAGAGCGAACACTGGCAGGGAGATTAAAATTGCTTATCTTCGAATCTCGAGGGTTTATCGTGAAATACCACAATGATAAGAAAGAGCAACTTTATGATGTATTTTTAAACTTTGCATTCATCGTGGGAATCTCTCAACATGACGTAATTAGCACTCATCCCAATCATATTTTATAATACAAATCAGATCATTATTACAACCACAAAAATAATTCACATAATTTTAAAGGAGAATATTTACGTGATATAACATATTACCGATATATCTTCATACTATTCATCATAATTTTGAATTTCTCCAAAATATTCTAAAAGCCGCCAAAATTGTGTTATGCGCAGATATACCATTACGTAGATAAGAACAAACACATGCTGGGAGATTAAAATTGCTTATTTTTGAATCTTCAGGGTTTATCGTAAAATATCACAATCATAAGAAAGAGCAACTTCAGAATGTATTTTTTAACTCTGCATTCATCGTGGGAATTTCTTAAAATGACATAAATAGCACTCATACCAATCATGTTTTATAATACAAATAAGTTCATTATTATAACCACAAAAATAATTCACTAATTTTCAAAGTTAAATATTAACGGTTTATAAGAAATTACTGATATATCTTCAAACTATTAATCATAATTTTGAATTTCTACGAAATATTCTAAAAGTCGCCAAAACCGTGTTATGCGCGGATATACCATTACGTAGATGAGAGCGAGCACTTGCTGGAAGATTAAAATTGCTTATTTTTGAATCTTGAGGGTTTATTGTAAATTATCACTTTGATAAGAATAAGCAATTTAAAATGTTTTTTTTAGCTTTACATTCATTGTGGGAATTTCTTAAAATGACGTAATTAGCACTCATACCAATCATGGTTTCAAATACAAATAAATTTATTATTATTATTACTATGACTTTAAAAATAATTCACTGAATTTTATATTAGGAGACTTCAAAGGATAGAACATATTACCGTTATATCTTGACACTATTAATTACAATACTCTCGTTCTTTGAAATATTTTGAAAGTTGCCACAAACTCGCTAGGCGCAGATATACCTTTTCGTAAATAAAACGGAGCATTTGCTGGGAGATTCAAATTGCTTTTTTTTAAATCTCGAGGGTTTATCACGAAATACCACAATGATAAGAAAGAGCAACTTTATAGTGTATTTTTTAACTTTGCATTCATCGTGGGAATTTCTCAACATGACGTAATTAGCACTCATCTCAATCATATTTTATAATACAAATAAGATCATTATTACAACCACAAAAATAATTCACAAATTTTTAAAGGAGAATATTTACGGGATATAACATATTACCGATATATCTTCATACTATTAATCATAATTTTGAATTTCTCCAAAATATTCTAAAAGCCGCCAAAATCGTGTTATGCGCAGATATACTATTACGTAGATGAGAGCGAGCACTTGCTGGAAAATTAAATGTCTTATTTTTGAATCTTGAGGGTTCATTGTAAATTATCACATTGATAAGAAAGAGCAATTTAAAATGTTTCATTTAGCTATACATTCATCGTGGGAATTTCTTAAAATGACGTAATTAGCACTCATACCAATCATGGTTTCAAATACAAATAAATTTATTATTATTATTATTATTATGACCTTAAAAATAATTCACTGAATTTTATATTAGGAGACTTCAAAGGATAGAACATATTACCGATATATCTTGACACTATTAATTACAATACTCTCGTTCTTTGAAATATTTTGAAAGTCGCTACGAACTCGCTAGGCGCAGATATACCTTTTCGTAAATAAAACGGAGCATTTGCTGGGAGATTCAAATTGCTTTTTTCGAATCTCGGGGTTTATCGTGAAATACCACAATGATAAGAAAGAGCAACTTTATAATGTATTTTTTAACTTTGCATTCATCGTGGGAATTTCTCAACATTGCGTAATTAGCACTCATCTCAATCATATTTTATAATACAAATAAGATCATTATTACAACCACAAAAATAATTCACAAATTTTTAAAGGAGAATATTTACGGGATATAACATATTACCGATATATCTTTATACTATTAATCATAATTTTGAATTTCTCCAAAATATTCTAAAAGCCGCCAAAATCGTGTTATGCGCAGATATACCATTACGTAGATAAGAGCGAACACATGCTGGGAGATTGAAATTGCTTATTTTCGAATCTTTAGGGTTTATCGTAAAATATTGCAATGATAAGAAAGTGCAACTTCAGAATGTATTTTTCAACTCTTCATTCATCGTGGGAATTTCTTAAAATGACGTAATTAGCACTTATACCAATCATGTTTTATAATACAAATAAGTTCATTATTATAACCACAAAAATAATTCACTAATTTTTAAAGTTAAATATTAACGGGTCATAACATATTACTGATATATCTTCAAACTATTAATCATAATTTTGAATTTGCATGTAAATATTGTAATTGGGAGTCCAGGTTAAGTAAGAATATAATTAAAAATTCTCAAGATGTTCTGAAGTGAAAAATTTTTATTATTTATTAGTAATGTAACGTTTCGTAGTTCAGGGACTACCTCTTCAGACTGAAAATAAATCAAATATACATTTGTAAGGTGGACTACATCATTATGGATGTTTTATGTATAATAAACTATATCAAACCTCTTAACAATAAGAATTTACAACAGTTCATGATAATACTAATAAGGTTAATAGTTTTAAATATTTACAATTGTTGGTAAATTTACAACAATATGTCATGATACAATAGGTATGATGTCAAAATTGATATGTACCATTGACAATAAATGACTTAATATAAGATATACATATGTCTAAAACAAGCAGAAGAGCAAACTCAGATGTGAAATTAAGATATAAGTCGCAGAGACAGTGTCACCACAGTACGACAATATATGAAAATTAAGGGTATACTCTACATAGAGTCCGTGTGTGAAACTTGGTACTTACGTACGGGTCTCAATTAATTTGTAATATTACTTGTTATTTATAATGTAGAGTATACCCTTAATTTTTATTTATTGTCGTACTGTTGTGACACTGTCGCTGCAAATTATGTTTGAGCATTGGCAGGAGAAGATTTTTTATGAGATGCAAGTTCCATGATGTTTTTCCTAAACATATTAGTTGTAGATCCAAGAATCTTAACAATTTACATCTATATAGCAAAAGTTATTATTCTTAATTTAGATCTTATATTTGTAAGTTAAAATATAAACTTCTTACATTCGAAATCAAAGACATACATGCATTCATATATTTCCTACAAACTAATATAAAAAAACAATTAATAAGTCTACAAACACACATATTGAATCATGAACAATTAAAACATTTTTGTGATCTTGTAGAATGTTATAAGACATGTTTAGTAGCAAAGACTAACAAAAAGTTTATTAATAAGTTTAACAATATTTTAAACAAGTCTAATTATACTTTCAATTTAAATAACACAGATCAGGTTCCTTATCAATCTAATAATAATAATCCGTCAAATATAACTGATAGAGAGGTCAATATTGTTGATAACAATAATTTTGGTACAAATTTTGTTAATCTTACAGATAAAGTAATCCCTCAAAATATAATTGATATTGTTAAACTCAGAGAAAAATTTAATAAATTTAAATCAAAAATTGATAAGAAAGATATAATTAATATCATTAAAAATGTTGAATATAATCTTGATCATACAGAAATTTTAAATATTACTAAAGATAGAATCGGACACTCAGTAGTAGATTTGCTAAAAAGTTCCTTACATATGAACACCCATCGCTCATATCAGGAAAGAATTTTTACTCATAATTCCAAAAAACTGTAGAATATTGTAAAGCAAACTCGGATGTCATTTTTTTGAATTCAGATGAAAGTAACACAACGGTTTGTATGTATAAAAACGTTTAAATTGAAAAAGTTGAAACAATATTGCCTGATGAAAGTACATACATTAAAGTTAACAAATACCCATTAAATAAAATGCAAAAAGTGGTTCCTAATATACTGAAAGATCTCAATAAAAATGAATTTCTACATAGAGTCTTCCACAAAAATGAATTAACATGTACTGAGTATAACCTTCCAAGATGCTATTGTCTGCCAAAAATTCACAAATCTGATATTCGAATGCGTCCCATAATTTCCACTGTTAATTCTCCAATACATTTTATTTCTAAACTTTTATACAATGAACTCAAAAAAGCGATTGACCCTCCAAAATCTACTATTAAAAATAGTTTTGAATTAATAGAAAAAATTAAAAGTATTGATGTTCCTGATGAGTATAAGTTATGCTCGTTAGATGTTACATCTTTATACACCAATGTTTCGTGTTAGTAATAAAAAGCCTAGAAAAGAGAATCCAGATTATAAGAACGCGTTGTAAAATTCCTTTTGAATATGTTGTAGACATCACAAAACTTTTGTTTAACAATACTTTCTTCTCTTTTAATGAAAAATACTACAAACAAGTATTTGGTACTCCTATGGGCTCACCAATTTCACCCTTGTTCGCAGATATTGTTATGGCTGACCTGGAAGAATCTTGTTTGAATATATTGAAAATTCAACATAATATTGACTGTGTTTTCTACTTTAGATATGTTGATGACACTTTTTTGTGCACACATAGTTCCTCTTTTCAAACATTATTAGAGATTTTTAACAGCTATAATGACAGACTTAATTTCACGCATGAAATAGAAAAAAACCAAGTCCTTTCCTATTTAGACATTAATTTCAAAATCTACAATCATTCCCTTATCTAAAATTGGTACCGGAAACCTTTTAACTCCGGCCGTTTCTTAAATTTCCATTCTAATCATCCAAAAAATTTAAAAATCAACATGGCCTATAATCTTGTAGATCGTGCCGTCAAACTATCTAGTCCACAATTCCATCGAGAAAATTTGCAGATCGTGAGAGACCTACTTCATATTAATAACTATCCTATTTCCTTTTACGACTTACATATAAAAAATAGATTAAAATTTCTTAAGAACCAAAATATAGCTCTCGATTTACAAAAAAATAATATCCCCACTTCCATCACTACATTGTCTATACCATTCATTAATTCAAAATTTTTTTACAAATGTAAACATCTTTTTGAAAAATTCAACATTTCTATTATTCTTAATATCAATAATAATCTCAACAATATAATAACATTAGGGAAAGACCCCCTCAAAAAATTAGACTCTACTTATGCTGTGTACATTTTCAGTTGCACATCTTACAATGACTCATACACCAGAGAAACTAAAAGACAGTTAAATACAGACTAAATGAACATATTAAAAATAAAAACTCTAATTCTGTATTCTCGCTTCAAATGCATAATAATAATGGACATATTTTTGATTGGAACAATATAAAAATCTTAGATATCGAACAAAATTATAAAAAACGCAGAATTTCGGAAGCAATACATATTAACAGTAACCCGAATTCTATTAATATACAACTAGATACACATCAACTTAGTTACACTTATAATAGTATATATCCCCTTTTGCATTAACTTGTTTTTTCAATGAAATTTAGCTTATTCCTTCCTTTTTGTCATTCTCTCATTGTTTAATAAAAATTCGTTCACTCCATTCCGAAATTAATTGAGACCTGTACGTAAGTACCAAGTTTCACACACAGACTCTATGTAGAGTAGACCCTTAATTTTCATATATTGTCGTGGTGTTGTGACACTGTTGCTGCGACTTATACCTTAATTTCTCTTCTGCTTGTTTTAGACATATGTTTATCTTATATTAAGTCATTTATTGTTAATAGTACATATCAATTTTGACATCATACTTATTGTATAAAAAATCATGACATATTGTTGTAAATTTACCAACAATTGTAAATATTTAAAACTATTAACCTTATTAGTATTATCATAAGCTGTTGTAAATTCTTATTGTTAAGAGGTTTGATATAGTTTATTATATATACTACATCCATAACAATGTAGTCCACCTTACAAATGTATATTTGATTTATTTTCAGTCTGAAGAGGTAGTCAATGAACTACGAAACGTTACATTAATAATAAATAATAAAATTTTTCTCTTCAGAACATCTTGAGAATTTTTATTTATATTCTTACTTAACCTGGACTTCCAATTAGACGTTCAAAGCCGTGTGATTGGATTAATTACGAGAAGAAGCAAGAGAACATTGCACCTACGGTCGATGGAGAAAATCAAGGATCTAAATCACCCAACCGTAGAGTAGCAAGAAGTAATAGCGTTAGGAAGGAAGGGAACCGAACGCGAAGTAATAGTAAAGATAGGGCACATTTAAACTCTCCAGCCGGCGGGTAGAGGGGGCAACCTCGTCGGACACGGAAGGAATACGCCTCCACGTCATAGATAAATTGATAGACGAAACCATTTGGTGGACACGGGTGCGGAAGTATCGTTAGTTCCAAAAAGAAAAAATAGTAAAAAAAAAGCAACGACCGTTAAATTATACGCAGCTAATAATACGCAAATAAACACATATGGCGTAATATATAGGGAAGTAGACTTTAGGTTTAAGAATAAGATCAAATAGACGTTTATTGTAGCAGACGTACCATACGCGATACTAAGTGGCGACGTCATCAAGCACTACCATTTGCTCTCAGATCTGACCTGACGGGAGCTGGTGGATGCGAAAACGGGTGAGTCAGTCGCAGGCACTGCAAAAAAAGTAACGTATGTGCAGGTGTCGTTAATAGACCCGAGGAATAGGTACGCGCATATAATAAAAGAGTTTCCATCTGTACTTGGGCTCGAAAAGCAAAAAATTAAAAGGAAGATAGATGTGTACCACCATATCACCATAGTGGGACCGCCGGTAGCGCAGAAACCGCGCAGACTAGCACCTGATAAGCTGCAGGCAGCGAAACAGAAATTTAAGAGATGGTGTGAGGAAGGCATTTGCCAACCTTCAAAGAGCCCTTGGGCTACACCTATCCATATGGTCCCCAAGAAAAATGGCGAGTGGAGGATCTGTGGCGACTATAGAAAGTTGAACACAGTCACGGTGCCAGATAAGTACCCAATTCCCAATCTCCAGGATTTCGCGTACAATTTAGAAGAGAAAACTATTTTTTCCGCACTTGATTTGGAAAAAGCATTTTTGCAAATTCCTATCTTTCCAGAAGATGTGCCAAAAACAGCGGTGACGACTCCGTTCGGACTTTATGAGTTCCTAGTGATGACGTTCGGATTTCGGAATGCTGCGCAGACATTCCAACGATACACAAACCAGGCCGTGGGCGACCTGGACTTTGTGTTCGCATTCGTTGATGATATCTTGGTTGCGTCTTCATCAGACGAGGAGCACCAAGAACATCTTAAGATCATCCAAGAGAGGTTAGAGAAGTTCCACCTCAAATTGAACATGGATAAATGTCAGTTTGGAGTCGATTCTTGGGAATGGTAAACTTTTACAGGAAAAGTTTACCAAAAGCCGCAGAAGTACAAAGACATCTAGTCGCTATGATCAAGGATATTAAGAGAAAGGATAAAAGACCCGTGGAATGGACCGATGAGGCAGAACAAGCATTCAAGACAATTAAAGAAGAGTTAGCAAACATTGCGCATCTTGCATTTCCAGCTAAAAATGCGGAGATTAGGTTAGTTACAGATGCGTCGAATTTCACTATGGGCACAGCTTTACAACATAAAGTAGGAAATACGTGGAAGCCGTTGGCCTTTTTTTTCAAAAAAAATTCACCACCGCACAATCGAAGTACAGCACATACGATCGTGAATTGATGGCGATTTACGAGGCTATCAAATACTTTGGTTACTACTTAGAAGGTAGAGAATTTAAAGTATGCACAGACCATGAACCATTGGTACATGTGTTGAATAAGAGTTTGGACAGTTGCACAGCATTGCAAGCGAGAAAGCTGACGTATATTGCAGAATATAACGTGAAAATCTGCTATTTACCAGGAGAAAATAACGTAGTGGCTGATGCACTATCGAGAGTTGATGACTTCCGATTCCCAACAATGTTCTCTCTAGATGAGATAGCTAGACAACAAAGGGAAGATCGACAGCTGCAGAATATAGTAAATAATCCGCAGCATCAATTAAAACTGGTAAAATTGCAATATGGTATAGAAAACACGCCAGTTTATTGCGAAATAGCACAAGACTCTCTCAGACCGTATATACCGGAGACACTGAGAGCAGTCATCTTTGAACTCTTTCACAGCAAAGCACATCCGTCTGCTAGGTCAACTAGCAAGATAATAAGGAAGCAGTACGTATGGCCAAATATGAACAGACAGATAACATCCTGGTGCAAAGCATGCATGGAGTGCCAACGATCGAAAATAACTAGGGAAAACAAGTTTTTATCTATGAAGTTAAGCGAACCAGATGGACGGTTCGCCCACGTGCATGTCGACTTAGTTGGTCCGTTGCCACCTAGCGAAGGTTACAGATATCTGGTGACTATGATAGATAGGTATACTAGGTGGCCGGAGGCGGTGCCCGTATACGACGCATCGGCTCTTCTGTCGCACGTGCTTTTTATGACACGTGGGTGTCTCGTTTTGGTGCACCGGTCATCATTAACACAGATTAAGGTAGACAATTCAAGTCCGGCACGTTTCATAAACTGTTACAGCTGTTAGGATGTAAGAGAGTACGCACTACGGCATACCTCCCAGCCGCGAACGGCATGGTTGAGCGATGGCACCGTGACCTTAAAGTAGCACTAATGTGCCATATGGAAGGTCGAGATTGGACCAGAACCCTCTCAACCGTTTTATTAGGGTTAAGAACGCATTTAAGAAAAGATACGGAAGCCAGTCTAGCGGAATTTCTTTATGAAACAACGCTCACTATATCAGGTGATATGAGCGAGTTTAGAGAGACAGATGCTAGAGAACAAGATCTATTTTTAGCAAAATTTAGAGAATACATGAGGCAAGTGAAACCTGTACCTGTGGTGCATAACCATTCAGGAAAAACATTCATGTTTAAAGATTTAGTGAATTGCACTCATGTTTTAGAAAAAATAAAAGCAGTCAAACCACCTCTTGTGCAACCATACTCAGCACCATATAAGATCATCTCTAGACATGAAAATGGCCGTAATTACGTCATAAGGAAAGGTGATAAAAGCGTAAACGTGAACATAGAAAGGTTGAAACCGGCCTATTTTCTAGCAAGTGAAGTAGAGCTACAAAATGGTGAAGTAGACACCGAGGTAACACCTCAAAGTGGTAACCAAACGAATAACAGCAACAGAGAACTGAGCAAAAATAACAATACAATAGAGGAAGAAAATGCAGTAATAACTGAAGCTCAGATTCACAACGAAGCTCCACCCGTAAGTGAGGAGCATGAAACATCGGACGAGGGTAACCTAACACAGGAAATACCAGAATGCAACATTAACGAGCTCAATGATGAGCAAACAGTCATTACGGATACGTGCAATGAGGCAGGTAACGGAGCGAATGGTAAAAAAGTAGAAAGAACCAATAACAGGGTAGAGTACGAAACAGTAGGTAGCAATAAAAATAGCGAAAGTAGTCAAAAGAGAAAGAGATTCATACCAAATATTTTGAGACACAGAAAAATAAATAGTGTAATGTTAAATAGGAAAGATAATTGTAAAAAAGAGTTAGATTTTGTACAACAGTGTTTCACTTCAAAGAAAAATGTGATTAATTTTAGGCAATATTGTAATGCATTTATACTAATGATGTTTGTTCTTTTGTTATATATAGGTAAAGCTGATTGGGCTCTCCCCTGATATTTGTATCGCTAAAGAGTACCGTCAGCCAAGCCAAGATGTTTTTCTTGGAAGAATTGGCCAGAGGCCTATTACATAGAATCAATGAGACGCATGATCTCACGAAGAAGGCTGAGTACAGGTTAGCAGAGATCTACCTATACGAATTCATTGACCCGTATACGCAGCAGTGTATGGGTAAAATCAATGCTGCCAACAGTGCCGGTGCGAGGAATGCGATGAAAAACACACAAGAACATGAGTTCAAGAAACCATCGCTCTTTATTGGTGATAACCCTGTGCTGGATTTGTTCTTGTACAATATGCTAATGAATCCTGGTAAGAGGAAGTTAGATCAGATTTTGAGATCATTTGGTCAGGAGGATTTTGAAATAGGGAAAATCCACTTGTCAGGCAGGAAAACGTGCACCAACATCAGATGTCATACTCTCGCTGCATCTACAAGGATGCAATGTGACGCACTGTTGAGGATAATGTGGATGGAAACAAAGAATGGAAGCTTATTTTACCTACAAATTAAACCTGACCAAAAAGCTTCTGCAAAGAAACTGGATAAGCGAACCGTGGATGAGCCGAAACTTGAGGTTATACCTCCATCTGTTGAGGCGTTGCGTGCCCCTAATATTATCAGCAAGATTCTGAAGCATCTACAGCCTGTGGATGTGATGAATTTGATGTGTGCGTTGGATGGTTTGCGAGAACCTTGTTACAGGCTGGGAGTAACAGACTTGCTGCTATGTTACAGAAGATATGAAGGAACAGGTGGGCTGGAACGTTTGTTCGACGACGCAAGGCAATTTGAATTTGCTAATATATGGACCGGCGGATGCAGATGAGAGGTAGAGGCTTCAACCATTAGAAAGGTTATATGCTACCAGAAAGAAGGAAGGAAGGACAAGTTATCCATCGATAACATGGGTTTAACCAGTGACGTTATGACGAAGGAGGTAATAGCTGAGGTATCCGAAACCTGCAAAGTCAGGAGCCTCAAATTATCCAAGATGATGACCGTTTTTGATGCGGAAATGCGCATGGAAGGGCTTAGAGAAGCCACATTTGTAAATAGTGCATATACTAGGTTAAGATTCTTAGATAATAAGTTATTTATAAGTTTAAGGGTCATAAACCTGGACAGCTGCAGGGAGTTGTGCATAGGAGACCTCTGTGAATTCCTTAAGAAAAATGAAACTCTTGAGGAGCTATACTTAATGGATGTAAATAGCACTGACCAAGGTATGCAGTACTGGAGGATCCTAGAAGCTGTATACAACCAGGGCACTAGGATCAAAGTCTTCCATTTTAAGTATTTGAAGAGTGAAAGCAAAGAGTTGGAATTCATTCATGATCCAATAGTTCATGTTAATCACCCCTTAGTAAAGATAAACCTGGAAAATAACAAGTATTTGATGCAGAGTGTCCAGGAGATTATTAATAAATCGGAGTCCTTGCAGCAGTTAAATATAATGAGGTTGAAACCCAATGATTCAGGGTTTAATTTCTCTAGACAACGATCGTTACGATCAGTCGAGATGTCATACCACTTGGGCATCCAAAAGTCCTTGAATTCTTTTAACAACACCAGCATAGAATATATCAAGATGAACAATTATTATGGAAAGAATAATAAAAATAACAGATGTTTCAACGTTAATTTTGTGTTAACGATATTAAGAAATGTACCTCGATTCAGGTTGGACATTCTTAACTGTAAAATCAGTCTGAATTCCGCACTATCGTGAGCCATCGCAAGACAGGGTGCAAGAATGTACAAGGAGAATGGACTCTTTAGCATCGTATTTAGAAGCCTTTGAAGGCATAAAATGTAAATGCATGTAATAAAGTGTGAATTAGCTTTAATTAAGTATGTAATGATGTAGAGAAGTGAAAAGTACGTATGAGCGAAAGTAATTGCGTAAGTAATTATGTACAAGAATGTAAAAGAGTTCACAGGTAAATATAAATGTAAAAGTAATTCCGTAAGTAATTATGTGCAGGAATGTAAAAGAGTTCACATGTAAAGATAAATATAAAAGTAATTGCGTAAGTAATTATATACAAGAATGTAAAAGATCACATGTAAAATAAAACACCCACTGCTTATGTGAAAGAAAAATATATTTCCTTTTGTTGTATATAACCCTAGATGGTTATTTAGGGGGAGTACTGTGAGTACACAGACGTACGTGATATGTATGTATGAGTTAATGTGCGAGTAAACGCTGTGCGCAACTGGCGGCGCGCAAGTAAGCAGCGATGAAACGATGTTTCATGATATATGCGAAGAGAGTCAGAGTGTTTTTGATCACCTTTGAGTTAAGTAGCCTTGGCATCTCCAGATAATAATGAGGTATATTTTATAATATTAAAGGAGTTGTTTCTCTCTGTTCGAGAACCTATCCAACTACCTTTCCTTCTCGCAACATCGTAGCGTCTACAAGGTGTAGGAGACTACAGTATTATAAAACATGATTGGTATGGAGTGCTAATTACGTAATTTTGAGAAATTCCCACGATGAATATAAAGTTAAAAAAACATTATAAAGTTGCTCTTTCTTATCATTATGATATTTTACGATAAACCCTCCAGATTCAAAAATAAGCAATTTCAATCTCCCAGCAAGTGGTCACTCTTATCTAGGTAATGGTATATCTGCGCATAACACGATTTTGGCGACTTTTAAAAGATTTCAGAGAAATTCAAAATTATGATTAATAGTATTAAGATATATCGGTAATATGTTATATCCCAGAAATCTTCTCCTTTAAAAATTAATGAATTATTTTGTGGTTATCATAATGACTTTGTTTGTGTTATAAAAAATGATTTGTACGAGGGCTAATTACGTCATTTTGAGAAATTTCCACGATAAATGCAAAGTTAAAAAATACATTATAAAGTTGTTCTTTTCTTATCATTGTGACATTTCACGATAAACCCTTAAGATTCTAAAATAAACAATTTTAATCTCCCAGCAAATACTCGCTCTAATGTACGTAATGGTATATATGCGCTTAACACGGTTGTATGACTTTTAAAATATTTTGATGAAATTCAAAATTCTGATTAGTAGTATGAAGATATATCGGTAATATGATATATTCCTTAAATCTTCTACTATAAACTTCAGTGAATTATTTTTGTGGTTATAATAATAATAATAATAATAATAATAATTTTGTTTGTATATTAAAACATGATTGGTGTAAGTGCTAATTACGTCATATTGAGAAATTTGCACGGTGAATGTAAAGTTAAAAATAACATTTTTAAGTTGCTCTTTCTTATCAGTGTGATATTTTGCGATAAACTCTCAAAATTCGAAAATAAGCAATTTTAATCTTCTAGCAAGTGCTCGCTCTTGTCTACGTGATGGTATATCTGCGCCTCAATCACGGTTTTTATGACTTTTAAAATATTTCTAAGAAATACAAAATCTGATTAATAGTATGAAGATATATCGGTAATATGTTATACCACTTAAAAATTTTACTTAAAAATTAGCAAATTATTTTTGTTTTCATAATAATGATCTTATTTGTATTATAAAATATGATTGGTATGAGTGCTAATAACGTTATTTTGTAAAATTACCATGATGAATGCGAAGTTAAAAAATACATTATAAAGTTGCTTTTTTTTGTCATTGTGATATTTTACGATAAACCCTCGAGATTCGAAAATAAGCAATTTTAATCTCCCACCAAGTGCTCGCTCTTATCTACCTAATGATAGATCTGCTGCATAACACGGTTTTGGCGACTTTTCAAATATTTCTGGAAAATTTAAAATTATGATTA